>OY757912.1:32202248-32204748 GCA_963585895.1 Sepioteuthis lessoniana | reverse complement strand
CTCCATTAACCGTAGCAAAAACATGATACTATGATGGATACCACGCCATCCAGGAAACGATAAAGCGTATTCATTTGCTAAAGCTTCACTCAATATATTACCCTATAGAGAATCAAAAATACTTATAATGACTTCAAACCAAAATCAGGCAAATTTTTACAAAGGAATGGCAACAGTTATGGGAGAAAAATTCCCACAACAAACTCTTTCAAGTACAGTATATTTTAAATGAAAAACGATGGATCCTAATAATACCAGAAGAGAAGTAACCGCACTTGCTTGGCGACGCATTGGACATACTAGATTAACTCACTACTTTATTCTAAAGGATGAGCCTCCCACTAAATGTCCATGTGGAAACCAATATACTATAAAACAAATCTTAATCGAATGTTCAAAACTACCAATATTCGACGAAGGTTTTGTAATGTTAACATAAAGGAATTATTTAGAAAAAAATAAACCTAAAGCAGATAGTGAACTTTCTGAAAAGAATCAGCCTACTATCAAAGATATAGGCTGGCGCATTTTCGATTTTAGTGTTAGACAGTAATACTTTGAATTATTTTAACTGTGTGCCAACAAGTAAGCTATAGTTGGATGAAAAAATGTTAAATTACAAAACATGCACTTCTAATATATATATATATATATATATATATATATATATATATATATATATATATATATATATATATATATATATAATCTTATATATATATATATAATCTTATATATATATATATAAGATATATATATAAAATCTGTGATATATATATATATATATATATATATATATATATATATATATATATATATATATATATATATATATATAAGGTTTTTCATGAAATAACCAATATGAGGTTGATATGCCATAAAAACCCAACCCAACCAACCAACCTACCAAGTGAAACAAAAAAAAAACTCTTCCAGGATTTGACTCTGGTTATCAATTCCATTTCCAATAACGGCAACTGTTAAGCGAAGCCTACCCCCTTAATTACTGTATCAAAGAATCGCGCCATCTCTTCAATAAATGGTAAGTCTCTAAAATTAGTTGACCTGTTCTTATACCTCAGAAGCAATAACTCATCTGGTGAAAGCGATATAAGTATACACTTATTTAAACGTAAAAGATAATACTAGTTCAATAAAAATATACAGTGAAGATGATTATGTCATTTCAATGTCAATTTTCTCTCCAACAACTTTAACATTAATGTGTTTATCTGCTTCCTTCTTATAAAAGGAAGTGACGCAAGGTCAATTTCTAAGTGAAATTTAAAAGGTTTGAATTCCGAGTTTTTCTTTCTCTGAGACAATTGCCTCTGAAAGATCAAAGCACTCAATCTCCCTACTATTTATACATAACTTTAAAGAGAATAGTTCTACAATTACAATTCCAAGAATATTAGCGCAATGTGAAATGCAAGCTTCCTGGTCTATGATTTGACCCAATTCGCCGTACCCATTTCCGACAATGATAACCATTACATTACCAGCATCTTTGGGTACTATAATCTAAAATAATGGTCTCGCCTTACTTTTACAAAGTTCTTCGGAATATCTCGATTGGAGCACAGAAAATGTGGTTAGAAACTATACGTTTGTACAAAGATGGAATCATATTTTAAAACCACATTTGCCCGTCTGAAGTTTCAATTCCTGCAATGAAATTTTCAACACACTCGCAAATTTCGAAAAATACTTCCATAATAGAACGATTAATTGATTGATTTGCAATGCATGTCCATCTATCTAGGTTTATTTTATGCCATGAAATTAGGTTACTTACTTGTTTGTTTTTATTGTATATCAACCTTTCTAGGTTATTTAATGTCAAATCAATTTTTATGCGAGTAATTACTTCTATTTTAAATAATACATTTTGGCTTGAGTACACAGTTTAAGTGTACAAAAATTTCTATTTCAAGCTATTCAGTTTAGTCCAACAGTTCTATTTTAAACTATTCAGTTTTGCGTAAATATAAGTTCTATGTCAAAAGGAGTTTTGTAAGTACAGTTTCAACGTCAAAAAATAGTTCTATATCAAACAATTCAGTTTAGCATAAGTACGCAGTTTAAATATCAAAACAAATTTATTTCAAGCAATCTAGTTTAGCTTAAGTACGCATAGTAGTTCTATTTAACCCGTAGATAGGGTCCAATCACGTGCTACCGCACCGAACTTAGCGGACCTGGGAGCGATAGCAATACAGGGGTGCTCCACATTCCCCCAAAGTTCCAACATCACTGTATCCTTACCATCAGATTTATTAGTATCATATCCAGGACACACGTTTGGTGGTTCTTACTCCTCTGAAGAGGTGCTGTCAGTGTATTCAACGGCTTAAGCCGACTGAGTAATTGAAATAAGGGAATTGTTTCGTCGTACGAATATGTTTTAAATAGATCTATTTGACACATAGATTAGAGTTGACCTGATGGTAGAAGTAAAGAAGGTTTACTCCACAATCTTCATATCACTAGATATAGA
>OY757912.1:32172248-32192248 GCA_963585895.1 Sepioteuthis lessoniana | reverse complement strand
ATTCACAGATGGCAAAATAAAACACCAGATTGGAAATAGGATCAGATGGTGTGAATTACGTCATGCACCGGAAGCGTGGCCTGAGGATTTTTGGGATTTGAGAAAAAGTAGTGAGTTGAGTTCCTGCCTGCGAACGAGAGAGTCGAGATTCAGAGCTGGGTTACGCCAGACGAATTTGTGCGCTACGGGCGCGGCGCGTTGGTTGGGTTGATAGCTGACGATGTAACTGCAGTCAGAATAGAAAGATTGTGTTTCTCTCTCCTCATGTCGAATAACCTTTAACTCAAAGGTAATAAAGTTTCGTACCTGAACCAATTTCGTGAATGTCGTGTATTTCGGATTCTTTATGTCTATTTCACACATCCGTATATAATGGATATATTACAAAAATACGTAGACGATCAAGCGATACTCAAAGATACACTAACGCAAGCATCATCTCTACTGTATGGCTATATTTAAAATAAAAAGAGTCATATTCATTCTTAGTGGGAGACTTCTAAAATTAAAAGACCACTATACATAAATGGGCAGCAACATCTCATCTACTGAAAACGATGTCTACATTAAACTATCAAAGGCTTGGAAGGCTAAAGTCATATTATCAAGTGTATAGAACGTTGATGTAGGTGATAAAATAAAACCGATTTTATTCCTACCTGTAGCTGTATCCATATTACTATGAGGATGCAACACAAGGACGCCATCAACAAGAATATAAAAAATAATAATACTAAGCAAGAATATTGTGCCCCGTCTTGAAAAAATCCTGGATGCAAAACCCCTCGAGACAGTAGCTCTACGGCGTCTTACCTTTCATCGTACGGACCATTCAAATAACACAAACAAGCCATGCAGAATACTGCTTGAGAAGCAAGGTCAAACTTACGAGTGGACACCACATATATCCCTGCACATGGACGTGCCAATGGTGACCGACAAGTAAAAACATACATCTAATTCTGTGCAGACACCTGCTGCAGTCTAAAAGCCCTATTAAGAGTGATGGATGATTGAGACCGATGGCCAGATTGAAATCAGAGATCTTCATGCTGCCAGCGTAACATAATGATCCCTCCCCACTATATATATATATATTCTTACAGTTATGGAAGTAAATAATGGAGTGTAATCCGACAATATATAAAGAAAAATTGATAACTAGGTAATCCAAGTAGAAGGAGAGATTTATTGAGAAGCAAAGTCGACACTGTAGCGTTTCGGTTCTAATGAAGCATTATCAGGATTTAGAGGGATGATATTAGTGATGTTAAATCAACGATGGATATTTAAAAGTGCAAAATACAAAAACATAGGGGCAACTTTTTCTCGTTATTCAACAAGAAAAAGTTGTCCGTTTAATTTGTGAATCGGTGTTTGTTTTAATTTACGTCATTTTGTTATATTCTCATATACATGTTCATGCAGCATCATAACGACACCATAATTACGACGCTGTGACAAAGACAGACGCAGGAAGGAAGACGCAGGAAGACTTCTTTAGAAAAATATATACCTCTCACTTTATTGCAAGGGTTCGAAAGGGTTGTTCAAGGTTTGCCTGTGAGAGGGAGCTGGAGATCGAACATAAACTGTAACATTTTGACCCCACCGTTATGACCGTCACGTTGTGTCTTTCTTGTTCTTTAGTGCTGTTCAACCGGAGGCTTAGGGCCCACTGCTGGATGCTGGCTTTCTTTATTGCATCTTATCAACATCTTCTCTGGACCCCAAACTCCATCGGGGTTTCTGAGGGCCCCCTCGGTCGGGTGTGGCTTTCCCTACCACATCTGGTCTCTAGCAGTCTGGAATTATACTGGCAACTGCTTCTTGGACTCGAACTCAACTGAGTTAAATAATAATTCAACGCCCACACGATCGCCCATAGGATCTTTGAAATCGAATGTTTAATCGTCATCAAGCGGAAATAACTGTCATGCAGTTCAGAGGTCACTCTCTTCCAGTGCATCAGTCTGTATTGGCACAGTGGGACCTTCACCTTGTCCCATATTATAAGCCTTAATCCGCCCACGCGATCTCTTTCGATTACTGGCCATTGGAATGTGTCACTTCCTTCCGGTGCATCACCTTGGAATAGCATTTCTTTGGGCCGGGTCGAAGGTCAAAACATAACACTTTGACTTATTAGAAATATTGTGTATGATTTATGTGCTGTTTGTTTACCTTACAGATTTATTAGCAGAGATTACACTGTCTATCATTTTTCATTAGGGATGATATTTTGAGTGCATATTCATATTTACCAACCCCTCTATTCGGGCAGGATATGACACAAGGTCAATTTTTAAACAGAGTTTAACAGGCTTGAATTCAGAGTTTTCCTTCTCCTTGACTAGTTGCCTCACCAACTGTGTGTATATTAATATATATTAAGTGCATTGGATTCAAAAGTGACATTAGTTTTAATTGCCTTTAGTTTGTGTGATAATGGGCATCCTTCAAAGTAGGATGTTACCCCGAATATAGTCACCATTTATTCTCCCAATATTCAAATACAAGTTCAAATCTTTTTACTCACAGTCAGGCTCTTTGGAGCCAACTTAGTTAAAATATACGACTTTATTTGTATTTTGAATTTGTCCTGCTTTTAACTTTAACCACATCGATGTCGTACCAAAAAATCTACATAAGTGAATTTTCGCATTAAATTCAAAGCCTTTTCTATGTCTTATCAATGAAAAGATGTATATACGTGAAAATTATTTTTACTTTCAAAACTGATCAAATTAAATCCTTAGAAAATAGGACACGCATTACATTAAATAATACTTTTGAATATTAGTTTACATATTAACAAAATAGTTTGTGATCAAAAGAATTAACTAAATATTACGATGGTCATCAAATAAGTTTCCAGATTCTTTTCGTATTTGGCACTTTTATTGAGAATACATTAATGAAACTCTAGTCCCCTTCGAAGTAATCTCCTTCGGCTGCAATGAACTTGTTGTACCGTTCCAAAATCTTTTGGAAGTCCCCATGGAGTTCCTTTTTTTGTGAGCGTGTCAATGATTTTTGTCCTACCCTCTTTCATCTCTCCAATTGTCTCATAACGACAGCCTCTGAGCCTAGGGAATAACCAAAAGTCACAGGGAGCAAGGTCTTGACTAGAGGCAGTGTAAGGTACTGTCTTGAAGCCCATCATGGTCAAATAGACTGTGACAAGGATGGAGTTGTGTACTACTGCATTGTCCTGATGGAAATGCCACTGATTCTATTTGAACAGTGCTGGCCTCTTTCGACGGAATCTCTTCCTGAACTCCCTTAAAACCTCAACGTAGTAACCGTAAACCTTTGGCCAATCAGCTTGGTGTTCTGACTTCCTTACTCCTCCCACACCACTCATCATCCCTCATAGACACCCTGCCTTCCTTGAATCTGTTTTACCACGCAAAAACTGATGCTCGATTAATGCAAGATGTTCCAAAAGCAGTCTAAAGCTTTCCATACGTTTCTGTGGCATTTTTCCAAGTTTAAAACAGAACTTTATTGCATATCGTTCTTTTAAATTGTCCTCGCGTCCAGATTGCATTTTTTGAAATTTACCAGCTGTAGGGTGTATTAAAATTGCTGCTGTAGCTGTTCATTTAAACCTGAGATGATAAAAATTGGACAGTCATCTCATAAGATGTATAGCAATAACATAGTCAATTCTCAAGAGTCTACGACAATTTTAAATGCCTCTACAGAAAAGTCTGAAAAATTATCGAATGCACCACGTAGATGAAGGAAGCTGTATGATTATAATTAATGTCCCATACTTTGCAACGATTAAAGCTCCTATTGCTTGACTAAAAGACTTTTCTCTTGAAAGAAATATACTATCCCGTATAACTGATAAATAAACTTATAATTTCTACTATATATTTCTGTGTTTTGTATTTAATTATTCAATTTAAAGTTGAGTTGAATTTTGAGTAATGAACGGTTACTTATAATTTGGTTTAGTGAGTAATTTCATAGAATTAATTTCATTTTATATATTTTGCTGCCCAATCTGATTTTCGGTGTTGTATAGTTATATCTGACGTGTCATGTCCAATAATGAGCTGTCACCCTCACAAAATCATGTTATATAAATAAAAAAAAATGGCATCAGAGAAACATAGTTCTTCATGGAGAACGTCACAGTGTGTCGTACATTAGTCTGCGAAAAAGTTACCGGAAGTAAAGTATTGATGTAGAAATGACAATTTATTCATATGGAGTAAAATAGTTTTTTTTTGTGTCAAACACATGGTCACAGAAAAATACCTATCACTTTTTCAACTTATCCGGTCACAAAAACATAGAAACGTGAAGTGATGTAACAGAGTCAATGAAGGAAATATCCTTTTATTTACAAATCGTAAATCACTGCCTGTAGGGAAATTGGGATATTTCGCAAGCTTCAGAAATTTAGGTGTTCCTTATAATCCGCGAGTCACTAAATCACAACCAGGCCAATTTCAAAGGAGCACGACTCTCAGGTGTGATTTCTTCTCGCATCCACCGCGAGACTGTCCGTGATTGACCCCTTGTTATTGACCATATAACAGGGCACTAGATTCACTCATGATGGGCGGTGGTCAGTAAATTTCAGTTGCGATTAATTACCTCAAAATGTCCCACCGAAACTGTCGTTATACCTGTATCATGAGAAGTTTTTAACTATACAATTTCTTGTAAGACGATTCAACATATACTGTATATTTTAAAATGTATATCTGTATATTTATGGAATTATTTTCCTTTCAAACATAGTGACTTAACTTTTTCCATCGTTATCTTTCAATTTTTTTTTTCGTAACGAACGTATCGCGAAATCAGCACGTACACTCGGGGCGACGATGTGGCGATAAATAATACAATTTTCAAGATGGCTGAAGGAAATTTGAAAAAAATATTAAAAATAATAGTAAACATAAAAGTCTGATAGCGAAGCTAATTTTGTGTTTGGAAATATTAACCTCGATCGCCAGGCAGATAAGTGTTTCTTTCAACGTTTCACAAGTAAATGTCAATTGTCTTCTCTTTTTATTTAAGAAGGTCTTTCCTAGATCGTAATCGGACCTTCATCGGGCCGTGTGTATAACCACGTTAGTTTTGTACACGTATATATTATACATATGTAAACAAATGAGAGAACATGAGATCAATTGTAATCACACTATACACACAAAAAAAAAAAAAATAAGCGAAGACAAACCTATTGATAATAAAGACCATAAAATATTATGAATATAAAATAGCAACAACTTGAAGAAGCATGCAGACTCCATTCAATGAGTTCAAAATGTACAGATGCCTTGCTGAACAAGTTTATTAGCATAAAATATCTGGAAAATTGATTTTGTTCCATAATTGTTCATTTTTATGAATACTTCCGACCTGTAGCCGTGTCACTACTACTGTATTGCTGCACCAAATAAATTCTAATGAAATACTTAAAGAAAAAAAAAGGCGCCTGTTGTGTAAAGGTTATCGTTGTAGGAAATTGACACGGCGACACGAGTTCAAATCCTGGACGGGACAGATAGTATTTCACATAGCACTAATACCCTTGGGAAAGGCATGAATCCAATTCTTCTTCTTCCAGCTATGGGTAAATAGTAGGGCAGACTGAAATCTTTAGACGTGGTGAAGTAACCAGTTTAGGAAAAGGAAAACTGAATGAAAACCTGTTAAACTCGGCTTAACAATAATTGACCTTGTGTCACATTCTCTCCGAGTAGAGAGGTTTGATGAATAAATACTTTTAAAAAAGATAAAGGGGAACTATTCGGGGATACTACATCCTATATTTTTAAAAATTCCCGGAAGTAGCACAAACAAAACAACATTTGCCGAAACTCTACTCAAAATCAAGAAAGCCATCTAAGTACGGAAATTTGAAATTGGATACTACTGTGGATACTAGTAGGAATTTAAACGTCACAGAGTATTAAAAATGGACACACCTATGTTTGCTGAACAGCAAATCCTACATTTATCCACCCTCTGTGGACGCTGTTGTAACGTTAAGGGGAACTAGAAAAGCAATAATCAATAAGGACGGATGGTGAGAGTGGATCAAAAGGAATCTGTACTGTTAACTCGCTTTGATGACGATGTTGATGAAGATTATGATATTCGATTCATATTGAATTTATTCTTCCTATGAAATAGCATCATCTTCGTGTTGTTGAATTTAAATATAGATTTAAATATTCTTTTTAATGATATTCGAATTCAAAGTGAACAGTTAAAAAGTAAGTAACGAGTAAAATTTTGAAAAATTTTACATGCCCTGGCGAAGAAAAAGTTATATAACATATGACATAGAGTTTCGGTTCGTTCCAAGTGACCCCGTGTGACAAGCCGTCACGTTATGATTAGCAAACAGGGGTATGGCAGCGCGTCAGGGCAGTCTGGTCCAACTGGTGCGTTACCGGCAGTCTATTGCCCAGTTGGCTACGAGGAGAGCAGTCCATGTGTTTATTCCTTTTAATGAGATTTCTGCTATGAAGTTTTGTTTTGAATAGTTTCTCGTTCATCTGTCGTATTTTTAAAATATGTTTTTCTTTTATCTCCACTTGTTTGATTGTTCCCACTTTCAATATTACCAAATATTTGTACGTTTCCTTTTCTCAGAGCCTTCTGATTTTTCCTTGAGCTGTTAGTTTTATTCCTTCCGTCATTTGTTGTTTTAAGCTTTGCATTACGAGCATGACTCATTTTTCCAAGCCAAATTCAATCCCTATATCGTCACTTTTATCTTCACTGCCTTTATTATGGTTTCCTCTTTCTCTCATTTTGACAAAAAGTTTTATGTCGTTCATATACATTAAGTGTTTTATCTTGCACTTTATGAATTTTGAACTTTCTTCTGCATTTCTTAAGTTGGCGATTCAGAAACATTATCATTATTCCTAATATTAGAGGTGATAATGCATTTCGGTTGAATATCTTTCTCTGGATTTTCACCTCAGCTAAGCTTTTTTTCCTTCTGCTGTCAATTCCAAACTCCACTTTTCCATGACATTCTCGATAATTTTTATGACTTACCTGGAGATCTAATAAAGTTTAAGACTGTCAGTTATCCAACTTTATGGGAGCATATCATATGACGCTTTGTAGTAAATTAACGCCATTTCTAGATCTTCCACCTTGCTTTGTTCTCCTTGAGGATTCTTTGATTAATGTCTATTAGCTCTATTGTTCCTCTAGTATCTTTATGGCATCCTTACTGTCACTCGGGGAACAGTCAGGTGCTTATTAGCGTATAGTAAATTTCCTCTTTAATTATTGTCGTTACTATTTTCCATATCATCGGTAGGCACGTTAAGGGTCTCTACTCGTTTGGGGCAGTTCTTTTGTTGGGCTCTTTCTGGACTATTTTGGTCTTTCCTTTGGTCATACATTTGGGTATAATGTTTCTTTTAAACATCTATTCATTTCGATATCAGGATCAGGAATGGGAGGGACTTTTTTTTAAACTAATACTGATATATGCAATCAGGACAATTTTTTTTCCAATAAGTTCAGCGTTTCTCTGAGTGAATCGATGTATATTTTTGCCTTAGTTCTTTCGTCGAGGCTCTCAATCTCGTTTCCCATATAGCTTATCCATTAGGTTTGTCTTTGTTCCCTTATTTCGCTCCAAAGTTTGTTGGTATGTCTTCGTGCATTCTTCCCCTACTTGCTGGTAGGATTTTTTTTCGTTGTTTTAGAATTCCTGTTTGTCATTATCGTTTTACCCGGTTTCGATATATTTTTAAACTTCCTTCTTTGACCAGTACCTTCTGATCTATTTCCTCGATTTAGCTTCAATTGTTGAATTGCCTTTTTTTCCTTTTCGTCCAAAATCCTTCTAGAATTCCTCCTATGTCTTAGCATATTTACATGTCGTAAATTTCTTATCTGAGCTTCCTGTCGAATTTCTAATGCGGGTTTTGAGTGTCTGTTCGTGTTCTTTGGGGGAACTCCGATTTTTTGGCCAAATGGTTAGAGTGTTTGCCAATTGTTCGGGAGACCTAGGTTCAATCCCACGTCACGACATACCAAAGAGTTTAAAAATGGTACTTGATACCTCCTTGATTAACACTCAGTATTATAAGGTACGTATCAGGGGTCAAGTGGAGCAATTCAGGGAAAGGAGTAGCGCCCTCCCCTAAACATCGGTGTAGTTGCTATTGAAAAAGGAGCCTTCTAGTTGCCGTCGACTTGGGTCGCCAACTTTATTTTTACTTTTATTAGACATAGATTAGTTCGTCCACCTCCGTGATGTTGTTCTTTGAGGTATGTGCTAAAATTTGTTTACAATTTTCAGTTTCTGCCTTGGCAGTTTTCCAGTCTTAGCGATGGTAATCGGGTCTTCTTTTCTGACATAATTCTTTTTGAAGGTTCTGCATTAATTTTTTTCTTTTTGTCTTAATCTTTGTTTTGTATTGTTTGAGTGTGCGGTCTTTCAATAGATAATATTTTGCTATACATTTAGGTAGGAGTGTTCTTGTTTTTCGGTATTTGGTGTGTCAGTTATTGTATAAGGGCCCTGTTGCCTCAATTCCCTATTTACATGTTGGTGAGTTTCTAATATTTCATGAACATAAAACAGGCCATTTTTAGTATGATCCAATCTTGGTCAGTGAGTTTTAAGTTGTTGTTTTAAATCTTGTGCATTCTTCCCAGGATTCTGTCATTATTTTCCAAAACCCTATTATTATTATTATTAGTATTTATAATTTTTCACAACAGTCTTACCTGATGGTTTTGGACTAGAGTTTGAGTGGCATCAACTCTCCTCAAGTCTTCAGGACTCTTCTCAGTATTCTGGCCGTTCTCAATGAAATAGTAGCTTGGATGGTCTCCAGTCATCATCAAGTACAAGTCCTCCAGTCCCTTTAATAATCCTTTGGTGACTGTACCAAAAGCACTAATTATGATTGGTATTATTGTCACTTTCATGCTCCATAGTTTCTTCAATTCGCTAACAAGTTCCTGGTGCTTACTTTGCTTTCCACTTTCTTTCACTTTTATCCTGTGATCAGCCAGGACAGTTCTCCTTTTTTTTTTCATTATTATAATGTCTGATCTTCTGACCGAGAATATGTGATCCGTTTGTATATCAAAGTCCCATAGGAGTTTGTGTGTGACTATCTCCAGGGCAGATGCTGTGTTGTTCATATACCATTTTTTCATATGATCAAATGTAAATGTCTTGAAAAACGCCAGTGGATTACCTCCGCCACTGCCGTGTCTAGTCTTATACAAATTCTCTGCTAATTTGCTGCATTCGCTTATTTTATGATTGATCATTTCGTCTTTATCACCACATAATCTAAATTTTCTAATATGTTGCGTCTTATCTATTCTCGCTTTGATATAATTTATTCTTATGGCGTTGTTTTGTACTGCTATTTGGAGAGACTCTGTTTCTCTTTTAGGGTTTCCTTTTCTTAGCCACATCCAGTTTTTCTAGGGATAGACGTCTCTTATAAATCGTTTACAACGCCCATAGAGTTGTTTTGCTACCCCATTTTTCCTAGTTATTGTCATTCTGTTGGTCTTCGTGTTGTCAGTATCGTTTCCAGTGGTTGTAATCAATATTCCTCCGCACTTTTCTATGTAGTTTTCGATTCATTGTATTGATGCGTCATCGCTGTCTTCAACATTATCGGGTCCTCTTCCTCCCTTCTTTTAGGTTGCATTTTGACTCTCAACGTCATTTTTGGAATATAATGCCTTATGCATGTTCATTAGTTTTCTTGTTCTTTGGTCAATTTGCTTAAGTTCTTCTCTGGTCCACTTCAAAAATTGTCCCGAATGTCTAACGAGGAGTAAATCTTAGGTATTTATTCCTTCGATAAGTTTTCTGCAACATAGTTTTGTCTCGAGTATCTACTTGTTTCTTCTGAGATATTATTTCTTGTTTTTTTCTTCCATCTCCTCTTGCTTGATGGTGTCAGCTTCGAAGATTCCCAAGTATTTGTAAGTTTCCATTTTTCTATGCATTCCAAACTTGTCTTGATTTGGCAGTTCTATTCCGTCTGTCAGTTGTCATTTGCCACTATTCATTACTAGCATTGCACATTTTTCTATGCCAAATTAAATCCCTATATCCTTGTAGTATATTATCGCTGCCTGCATTAGAGTTTCCTGTTCTTTTTCATTTGTTGCAAACATTTTTATGTTATTCATATTCATATCTTTTCCTGAGATTTACTGAGTTTGAGACCGGCTGTGCATTTTCTGAGTATGTGGTAAAGTGTCATCATTGCAATTATGAATATTAACAGTAATAGTTTATCTCCTTGATATATACCTCTTTGGACATTCGCTTCAGCAAAGTTTCTCCCTCCTGCTGTCAATTCCACTTTGCAGGTTTTCATGACTTTCTCAATAAAGATTTTGGCTTCATGTGATATTTTGTACATTCTGAAGCAGTTTATAATCCAGCTTTGCAGAACTATATCATATGCCTTTTTGTAGTCAATCCAGGCTATAGATGGATTTTTCTGCCTGGTCTTTCTCTCGTTAAGGATGCGCAGATCTATATAAAGTGACTCTCCTGTGCCTCTGGATTCTTTGCAGCACCTTTTCTGTTACTCGGGGAATAACCTGCTGATGTTTAAGAGTAGTAAATCTCTTACCTTATTTGTGCTGTTAATATTTTCCATATCATCAGTAGGTAGGTTATAGGTCTGTAGTTTTTTGGGGTTAGTTCCCTTGATGGTGTCCTTCTGGATCAAAGTGGTCTTTCGTTTGGTCATCTATTCAGGTACGTATGGCCCTTGTAGGCATCTGTTCCTTTCAACTGCAATTCTATCGTGATTGCAGGTGAATTCCTTGAACCAAAATCCATGTATTCCATCGTGGCTAAGCGTCTTCCAACTTGATATTATTATTATTATTATTATTATTATTATTATTATTATTATTATTATTATCTAACACTTTTGAGAATTTTTCACACCAGCGTTAACCGATAGTTTCTCACTGGAGTTTGAATGACAGGAAGTCTCCTAAAGTCTACATGATTCTTCTCAGTATTGTCATCAATCTTAATAAAGCTGGAGTTTGGATAAACTTTTTTCGTCCTCTTATTTCTATTTCTTCCAATTATGAACCAATTTTTTCGTGTCTGTGCCAAGCGCACAAATTACGATTGGTATCACCGTCACTTACATGTTCCCCGTTATTTTTTATGCTCAGTTTCTGGATTTTGCATGTACTATTTATTCGTACGGTTAAATTCCAATTTCTTCCTCTGTTACCAGTGGATAATTTCCACACACAGCTTTGCGTAGTCATGTTATCTTTTTTGCGCTAATTTACTGCATTCACTGCATTGCTCTTTTTCCCTCTATCACCACGTAACCTACATTTGCAATTTTGTCGCGTTTTATCTATTCTTGCTTTGATATAATCATCATCATCATCATCATCATCATCATGTCACGGCATTAAAACGGATATTCCTGTCCCTCTCTCACCACCCGTCTATATTGTCCATCGCGAACAGTTTTATGTCGTCCATATACAATAAGTGATTCATATTTTCTTGCGATTTAGTTAGCCTGTACACGTCTGTGTACTTCCTGAGTATGTGGTTGAGTAGCAACATCACTTTTACAAATTGAAATGGTGATGGCGGATGTTCATGTAATACACCTCTCTTGATCTTTACCTCAGCTAAAATTTTGTCTTTGGCTGTCAAATCAACACTTCTGGTTTCCCTTTTTTTTTCACGGTAAACTTTATGATTTAGAGTATATTTGTATATTTTGAGACAGCGTATTATTTTGCTTTGGGGTAACATATCATAAGCTTTTTTGTTGTTGATCCACGCCATAGATAGATTTTTTTGTCTCGCTTTACCTACGTTGAGGATGCGTTAATCAATACATTGTAACTCTTCTGTCCCTTTGGTCTACTTGCATCATCCTTTCTGTTGCTTGGGAAACAGTCTGGTGCTTATCAATCTCCAGCCTAATTTGTGCCGTTAGCATTTTCCACAGATCGGTAGACACATTATGTGTCTATAGTTGTTTGATGGGTGGGTCTTTCTGGATAATTATGGTCTTTCCTTTGGTCATTCATTGGAGTCTTTTAGATTCTTGTAGGCATCTATTCATTTCGAAAGCCAGTTTGCTATGGAGGGAAGTGATTTTTTAAAAATCAGAATCAATGTATGCCATCAAGGCCATGGGTTTTCAAATCTGGAATTTTTTACTGGATTGCTTTGAGTCAATCGATAGGTATTTCCACCTTAGGGCATTCTTTGTGTATTTCCAACTCTTTTTCCATGTTGTCTATCCATTCGGCTTTTTTGTTATGATCTTCACGCTCCCTACCACTCGCTGTTAAAATTTTCATTTTTGTTGTTGTTTCGAATGTATTATAATTATCATTATTACTTCCTTTTTTGAAAATTTCTCACATCAGCGTTAGCTCGTGGTATATCACTCGCGTCTGTGAAACAGCAAGTATTCTCAGGTTTCTAGGACTCTTCTCAGAATTCTAACTCATCTTATCAAAGCTGTACCTTATATGTTTTCAATTGGTTCCCTGGTTGCTTTCGTCGTTGTTTGCTTTGTTGAAATTAAAGCAAGTCACATTCACAGGATGCATACCCACCGCTTGACGTCAATCAAGGGAGCACCTGTTGATCATAGCACCAAAACGAGTTTTCTGGTTCACACGTGTAATTAGGTTAGGATTTGTTCTTTTTTTTCTAAAGGTAAATAACTGAGACTCTACCAGACTCAGAGTTTGTTCATTATCTGTGCTCTTGACAAATATGTGATCACGTATTACAGCAACCGAGATGACACTTTAGCACTAATTATTATAATTACTCCTTTGATAGTTTTTCACATCAGCATTAGATGATGATTTTCCTCTGTAGTTTGAGTGACAGCAAGTTTCCATAAGTCTCCTGGACTCTTCTCAGTATTCTGGTCGATTTTAGTAATGCTCTAGTCTTCGTGCACTCCACCTGTCCTCTTATTTTCAAGTCTTCCAGTCCCTGTACCAGTCTTTTCGGTATTGTTCCTAGCGCTCAATTACCATAGGCGTCATCCTCACTTCGAGTTCTGTTATTATTATTATTATTATTATTATTATTATTATTATTATTATTATTATCTCAGATTTTTTCCTATCAGCGTTAGCTGATTGTCTTTCACTGGTGATTGAGTGACGGCAAGTTTTATTAAGTGTCCAGGACTCTTCTCAGTATTCTGCCCGTTCTCAATAATGCTGTTGGTTGGATGGCCTCTACTCGTCCTCCAACTTCCAAGTCCTCGAGTGTTTTTTATAATCCTTTAGTTACTGTATTAAAAGTACCCTTCACAATTAATATAATTGTCACCTTCATGTTCCATAGTTTTTTTTTCAATTCCCTAGTAAGGTCGAGGTACTTATCCTTATTTACACATTCTTTCAGTTTTATTATGTTGTCATCCGGGACAGCAAAGTCGACAATTACACAAATTCTCTTTTCTTATGTGATCCGTTTGTATGTCAAGTCCCAACTCCTTTTTTAGACAGATGCTGTGTTGTGCATTTACCATTTGTTTGTATGGTCAAATTTATTATTATTATTATTATTATTATTATTATTGTTATTATTAAACAAGTAAATTTATTTGCAGCCATAATAATTCTATTTTTGTATACAACTTATTTTTAATGCCCAACGAAAAATTATTGCTTTCTAATGTTCAATGAAAACTAAATCAGTGCCATAGAGTTATAAGAATCTCTCCAGTTGGTTCTATCGGAATGGCTAAATAATCCTTTCCAAAAATCCAATTGAATTAATCTAACGAAAGATAAAACAATGTATATTATAAAATTATAGACTGGTTGAAAATTGTTAGACCATTTCATTATTGACGATGTTCATGGTTAAGATGAGGTAAACAAAAAAATACATTATTGTTGATAACAATTTTTTTGTATTCAGTTGTTATTTGAATTACTTTGTTTCTATATTGTACAAAAATTATTTATAGCTATTTCTACATTTTTATATATTTTACGGTTTTAAAGTAACATAGGTTTAAACTTTAAACATATTCGAAACATATGTACAGAGAACATGTTCTATTTCAGTTGATTCATTAATTTCATGAGTGTCAACCCGTCTTGGGTTATTTTATGCCTAGAATTAACGGAATGACTTTGAAAGTAGCTTCATATTCACATATTTCATCAAATTATTTTTAAAAAGGTCTCTTGAACGCGGTCTCATCGAATGCGAATCTTTCTTAAGCAGATCTTTTTCACCAATAGATGACACCCAAACATGTCTTACCATTCCATACAGAGTGGGCTTGGGAGTAATGGCAATTCATGGGTATAGCAAACACTCCTCATATTCGGAAACTTCTGCATCTCTGAGATGCATTTTAGTGCTATATCTATGACACAAACAGTTTGTGGGAGGGGGGACTTACTTTCATCAGCATATCTATCTGGATACCTCTAATACGACAGAGCAAATTCCTTCATGAGCAAGAGGTCTTATAAGCAAGAGTTAAAATTAAAACGACATGTATTTTTTTTCTTTATTTTCCCTGTCATTTGTGTTCAGTCGATCCGGAAAATATAATTAATGTCCATGTATTTAAAAATAAGCATTCATATCTGACTTTTAGTTCTGAATAGTCTTAATGGTGTAAAATATTACCAATATTTGAATGGCTACATCCAGAACTTGCCCAGTTCCATCTGAGAAGTCAGAATATACACTTTCGCCAAGATCAGGAGACTGGGGTTCAATCCCATGTTGAGTCATACCAAAGACTCAAAAATTGTACTTGATGCCACCTTGCTTAACACTCAGCATTATAATGTTAGGATGAAGGGTAAAGTGGTACAATCCAGTGAAAAGAGTAACACCCTTCCCTACACGTCGGTGTAGTAGCTACTGAAATGGGAGCCTTCGGGTCACCCTCGACTCAGGTCTCCCACTAAACTTGCTCATTTCTCAACCAGATCATGCTTTTCGTCTGAATGGGTGAATACATATTTTTTTTAATATACGTTCGAAATTGTCTGATTCAAATGCATCGTATACTTAGAACAGTTCAATAATTTTTAACTATAATTCTATATAAGATATTCGATTTCAAATTCTGATTTTATGCAAATAAGTGTGAGAATTTTGGGGTGTACGTGCTTAAATGATTATCATTGTGTATGATTTTATTTTATTTTATTTTATTTTTGTTGTTTTTTTGTTTATTGTGTTTATTCCATCCTTTGTAGTTGTGGTAAACAATATATATATATATATATATATATATATATATATATATATATATATATATATACAAAGGCGAAACAGATCGCCCACTAAAAGTAAGTCTAGAAGAATATCGGAAGGCAGTAGTACGAGGTGAGATTGAAAAGTCGGGTATGGCGGCCCATCTGCCCTTATGGGATGCAGCTGAAGTAATTGATTGAGAGGAACACTGAAGGATTAGACGCCTAAAGGAATCAACGCATATGTTTGGCTATGATGACCTGTTGAGTAGAACAAGTATAGAAATGAATACAATATGTGAACTGATAATTAAAACGGTTATATAAAAAAAAAATCTGAATAAGAGCACAGGCAACAAATCATACATAATAGTAGTAATTCTAGTCAGGTAAGAACATTAAGTTCATAAAGGCCAAGAATTCACTCTAAACTGTCTAGCAGGACACATGACATAGTTTCAGTAAACTTCTAAGGAGACAATCATCTGGAGGTTTCAGGTTCAATCCTGACTGCAGGCAAGTAACAATACAGGAATTCTTAACACTTGTACCTGGTTATGGCCAACGGAATCAGAACAGGTGACACCCGTGGATTCAATAAAGGACGTAGTTCGAAGTTCCGCGTAGGATACCGAGTTCGACAAACACTTGAAGAAGTCCGACAGAAATATCGGCCGAAACGTTTTGGAAATAGAAATAAAGATGAAGACAATAGTACAAAAACCCTTTATATTAAAAATCATCAAGTTTCGTCTCAGAAATTCAGACAACTATTATACATTGTAATATTCTCCCTACAGCTGTGAGTAAATAGAAAAAGAACATGGGCCCTTTTGCCTTAATATGGTAACAACTCTTGGAAAATAAACTCACTGAATTTTAATCTGTTGTAGTTCTGGGGTGAAATAGGCTCTGTCCGGGTATTCCTTCACAAAAATTCTCCACTACCCCATCGTCTTGATCAGGTATGAAACCAGAAACGTAGAAAGAAGTAACATTATCAGTATTTCGCCTTATATAGAATATTTCCGTTGTAATATTGTTTATATAATCTGACTGTGTAGTTTGTATCAGTTGCAATTTCAACAATTTTTCATATAAAATAAAGTGACTTTTCAGAAAGACGGAATATTCGTTGAATAATTTTATTCACAAATGATAATTCCAAAGTTATCAATGTGAAAATAAATGAAATTATCCGATTATTTAAAATGTCCAATGATTCGTTTAAAGAAATGTACAGTGCATTCAAATCATTTTTTTCCAAATTAGGAATCAAAGTTCAAAATATTATTGCCATTCATTTAGTTATATTTTTCATTAGCCTAACATAAGTGAAGAATAACAAGAATAAATAAAAAGAAAGAGCGAAAGATCCATTTCAAATGTACAATGAAACTTAAAAAGTACATTTTATTGTAATTTATTATAGATTCAAATATCGATTGTTTGGAAGAAAATAAGTCTTGGCGTCGAGGTGAAATCTGTTGAATCATTTTAAACAAGCATACAATTTACTATTAAGATTCAATTTGTAATTTTTTATTTCAAAATTGCTTTGGTCCGCATTATTTCATTGTTTTAAATCTAATTTATTGGTGTTGTGCGTGCATCGAATTTAAAACAAATGGAAAGAATTATTCAATGTACTTGTTCCTATATTGCATTGTTTGCAATGATTATATATATATATATATATATATATATATATATATATATATATATATATATATATATATTATAAAGTAAATATTGCACACAGACACACATTAAATACACATAAATACACAGACAGATATAAAGGCGTGTTCTATAGATGAAAGTTCCCGAAGAAAATCGAATAAAAGCAACTTGCGAAGCATTGAAAGTGAATCCGAAAATGAGACAGTGTGTAAATATTAAAAATTCACTTTATCCAATTTTGTTTAACTAAGTGGATGCCTTATCTTGCTTGATATGTATTCTTCATCAAATTCCACTGATAATCTTTATCGAAAGGCATTGTTTCTCAGACATTTTATTTTTCCTCCTTGCGAGTATTTCACGCCAGTGCTGGCTGATGATCTCTCACTAGAGTCTTAGTCTCAAGTCTCCAGAACTCTTTCTATGTTCTAGCCGATCTTAACAATGCTGTAATTTGGATAGTCTCAGCTCATCTTCTGATTTCAATCCCTTTTCCAAGCTTTTGACGATTGAACCAGACGCACCAATTAGAATTAGTATCACCGCAACCGTCGTGTTCCATAGATATTTTTTGTTACTTACCTGTTTTTTTTTTTGTTTTTTTTTGTTTTTTGTTGCTTTCTTTTATTTTTACAATCTGGTGTACTGGAACTTTAAAATCCACCATCTATGTGGGTTCTCTATTTTTTTTCTGACTGTCATGAGGTCTGGTCTTCTGGTCGAGATTAGGGGATTGATTTATTCTCGGAGAAATTTGTGTGTCCCATTTCTCCAAGACGGATTCTGAGTTGTTCAAGTACTCCTTGTTCGTATATTCAAATCTAAATTTCTCTCACAATATCCAGTTTATTAGCTTCCCCACTCATCCTATTATAGAAATTATTGTTATTATTATTGTTCTTCTTCTTGTTTATATTACTGTTTTAGCTGAGGATAATTTGGAAGAGCAAATATAATAAAACGGAAATATTTTCAGTTTTTTGGATTGCCTAAACATCTCATAGTCGGATATACGCCGAAAAATATTCTTAAAAATTATCCAATTATAGATAGTTTCTAATTCCCAAGTTAAACAAAATAATAATGCTTTTTTATCTTGTAGTAACATATTTCGATATTTTACATAGCATTATCAACAAAACCGAGGATATAGTGAATGTAGCCCTATATTAAATCTAGTGTTGAGACCCAATTTCTTGAGCTTTCAAAAGTTAAGAATTACCCATTTTTACCATTGCTACTAGTTCCACTCTGACCTGAACTGATAATATTTGTGACTTCCTGTCTACAGGTCAGATAGAGGTATCTCTGTCTATCTGCCTGTCTGTCTCTCTCTCTCTAGATAATATATATATATATATATATATATATATGTGTGTGTGTGTGTGTGTGTGTGTGTGTGTGTGTGTGTGTGTGTGAAACACCACCCGCTACATCTTGAATATCAGCAAGTATTACATTACGAAAAGTATAAAAAGCAGACTCGTTTGTTTCAAATACGTCAAATTTATTAGCTGACTGTAATATTTCATAGAAGCAGTCATAGAAACCCGAGAGAAAGATAGAGTGAAAGATATACTTGTATTTCATTGAAATGCAATGAGATTAATTGGTTTTAGACGAAATCAAATCGCTTTGCTCATCCCAACGAAGCTTCTCCTTCAAGATGGCAGCACGAAAATGCCTGGACTAATTCATCGACTCTCTTTGAACAACTGCCCTATCTCTAAACGTACTGACCACTAAAATGTTTCTGCTTATACAATATCTTAATCATTCGTCTTTACGAATCATCATAACAACGCGTCATTATCTTTCAGTGTTATGTCACCTTATCCCAAGTCAACCGACATTTGTCTACTTTTTATCATCATGTCAATTCCTGAATTTCAAAACAGAACATTTGTTATGACAGGCTGATTATTGTCGCATAGACCCAGGGTGCATCATTTGACTTTCAAACGCGACGTATATTTCAGCACAAAGTTTTTAGCAAAAAATAAAATCACCCACGAATAGAATCAATTAAAACCCTTTAATATATATATATATATATATATATATATATATATATATATATATATATGAAAATAAATTGACACATCGATAAACCACACACTGACAACAGATTTAGCAATGATCTTTCGTCTTTATTTTAAAAAAGTCTTCTTTAGAATTTCAGCACTGGGGGAAATAAAAGAATAAAAGAAAACATAAAATTAGAAAAAAAAAAGAGGTAAGGGTCATTAGAAGGAGAAACAAAACAGAAAGACATTTTTTTCTGTCTGTCCTTCTTATGACCCTCCTTCTTTATTTTCTATTTTATTTATCTATTTCGTCCAATATCACGTTTTAGAAAAGTCCGTCAATCTGAAGACGAATATCATAGATTAATCCGTTGTCAATGTCTGGTTTATCAACTGTTCTACCTATTTTTCTCATCTTTTCGGATTTAGTTAAATCTACCATCTCTCTCTCTCTCTATATATATATATATATATATATATATATCAGGGGCGGAGACGGGACTATTGCTACTCGTGCCCGGCACGACCAATAACTCAGTCAATGTTATTCAAAATGGATTAAAAATCATCCATTAATTTTAAGCAAACATACTTAGTCTGATCTCAATTAAATTACGTATCTATTCA
The DNA here is from genome assembly GCA_963585895.1 of Sepioteuthis lessoniana. Taxonomy (NCBI): domain Eukaryota; kingdom Metazoa; phylum Mollusca; class Cephalopoda; order Myopsida; family Loliginidae; genus Sepioteuthis; species Sepioteuthis lessoniana. The sequence goes on along the minus strand of OY757912.1, from coordinate 32,172,656 downwards.
AGTTTCGATAACTAAGTAGCTAAAAGTTTATAAATATATCTGGGAATAATACAACGATGCTGTTTTGAACGGATGGTCTTTGTCCGGCCACCGTCAGATTCATTGGACATCCCATAAAATCGGCTATAATGTTGAATGCGCAATCCGTGCCCAGCACTAGACCCTCATAATAACAGTAATGTTAGAGAAATACGATTTTGGCTGTGGCCAATAGCAAGAGCAACCCAAACGCCGTGCTCAAAAATCTTAGCACATTCTGACTGCTGATAGATGTCTTGGGAAGAGGGAGAGGGACCGAGAGAGAGAGAGAGAAAGAGATAAACGGGTATAGCAGATTAGAGCCGTCGCCGACGTCATCATCATCGCTATGGTAAATGTTGGTTAAACGGCGTGTTTTAATTCGTTTTT
>OY757912.1:32099748-32167248 GCA_963585895.1 Sepioteuthis lessoniana | reverse complement strand
CTCTCTCTCTGTCTCCGTCTGTCTGTCTGTCTGTCTTTCTTTATAAGAAACAGAGGTCTCGCGAACTTTATCAAAGATATCGAGTACTCTCCAAATTATAGACCAAATTGGTCTGCCACAAACCCACCTAGTGAGATTGACATAACCATAAACGTTTAAATATATATATATATATATATATATATATATACAGACACACACACACACACACACACACACACACACACACACACACACACACACATATATATATATATATATATACTCTGCTGTATTCATAAACAAAAAATTCTCACTATCGTTGATAGACTATAAACTTTGAGGTTTATAGCACTTGTGGACAGTTTTCTAACTATCATATTGAGAGTAGCCACGTGCCATTGACTCTGTTTGTATGATATTCTCTCTCTCTCTCTCTCTCTCTCTATATATATATATATATATATACCCGACTCCTTCACATAATCAAGATGTGATGCAAGCCAAATTTTAAAGAGGAGGTTAAGAGGTTTGACTTCAGAGTTTTCCTCTTTCTTGACGGCTTGCTTGAGCAACGTTAAAAAGCCTTTTCTCCCATGCTATTCAATCATAGTTTGAGCCTTATAGTGTAATGCATACATTTGTAAGTGTATTAGTGCAATGGGAACTGCAGGTAGTTTCGTACAGTCACTGTGTCAATTTCCACCGATAACAATTACATCCATGAGAAATTATATAAACACCAAACAATTTTTCACACACAAAAAGAAATATATTTTCTTAACTACCGAATTTAAGTCTATGCTGTAATCTGCTCCGCCAGTTTTGCAAATTATGAAGTGAGTCGGACTATTCTAGACTTACAATGACATTAGTATCTACTTCATAAGCATTTGGTCCTCTCAAAAAAAGCAGTATATGTCCTTACTTTTTTGCTTGAACGGATATACTTAGACATTTGATAAAAATTTAGAATCTCAAGCTGTGATAATTTTATTATGTATTTTGCAAAAGGAAAGTAAATAAAATTTGAATTTAAAGAAAAACAATATAACCGGTCCAACGTGTTTAGAAATATGAAAAAAAATCAACTGCCTGATATGCAAATGCAGCAAACAGTTACATAAATAAAACAACAGAATGAATGGATTCAATTATACATGATTTGTACATATGGCACTATTCACATTTTGAGACATATTTCTTATGTACAGACCAGAAAATCTGCTAGAAAATGAGACAACATTCTCCTTGATTTGTTAATAAAACGTTCCATTTAATCAAACAAAGAATGACTTTGACCAGTCGTCTGGGGCTGTAGAATACACCGACTGCACCTCTGCAGAGGAGTAAAACCCCACCACCCACAATGAGTGTCATTGATATGCCACTGAATAATATGATGGTGAGGTTCCAGTAATGCTAAAGCATGGGGAATGTGGAGTACCATTTCGTTGCTATCGCTCCCAGGTCCACTCTGGCCTTGAGTGGGAGCACTCGGGAGGATCTTATCGATGGGTCAAATAGAACTAAGTTGGTAGTTATACTGGATTAAATGTTTGAAATAGAACTGTTTTTTGACATTGAAACTGTGTTTTTATGCTAAATTGAATTGTTTGAAATAGAACTGTTTTGGTATTTAACTGTACTTTTATGACAATTAACTGTTTGTAAACGAAAACTATACTTATATTAAACTTAATTGCTTGAAATTTGATTCTGTGTTAAATGGCCCGAAACAGACTGATTCGCCATAAAACCAGAGACTCTACCGACCAACCAACCAATAAACCGACCAAGAAGGGCATAAATTGTGTAGTTTAATAGGAACAATAGGCAATGTCGGGTGGAGGACTTTCCTGTTTTGGGGGACCACATATTACAATTAAAGCAAATGTAAGTACGAGATAGTTATATTGAAGTTGGGCAAGAAGATGACAGTTATATCAATGATAGTCAAGCCTTTAGAACAAGTAAACAGAACCTGGAAAATGTTGTGGAAGGCGGTCACTATATTGCACGAACGCTAGGTGCAAAAAGAAAAATACAAGGTATGTTTCACTAAAATTTCAACAGTCACTAATATGCTGTGGGAGCATCAATTTCCTTCCCATAAATTTTCGTACTAAGTGCACAATACCCAATTGTTTAAAGGTGTTCCTAGAATCGCCGAGAATTTCCTAAGACATTTATGATCTCCGCAAGTAATCTTAGGAATGCACGTAGTTTGCGAAAAAAAATACTAACTTCTAAGTTTCAAAGAATAACATTGATAGTTATTTTCGACCCAATGCGAAATGAAGAAAAAAAAAAAAAAACTAAGAATATATCTATACAGTCATTATGATGTCAAGAGTCTAGAAGAAAAAAAATGCAAATACCTTGCTGTATTAAAACTACATACTAATTACAAAATGTAACGAAAAAAAAAGAAGAAAAAATACCTGAAAAGGACAACAATTCAACAGGAAAATAGACTCAACAATAACAGAAAAATAGAAAACATAGTAAAAGAAATAAATTACTCTCTCTGTAACTGCATGAAGCTTATTTGTCGTAATGATACCCTTCTAACAATTCGTCCAACGATCTATCTCTCATTATATTGAATGTAAAGCTTTGTTACACATATGTCTCACTGGTTAAGTCGTTGATTATTTGGGCACTGCCTTATAAAAGTTATTTCATTCTATATTAATCTCACTAGAGAGTAATAAGTTGCCTAACTCTTTATAATTCGCAAAGTCTATTTGCTATAATCATATTCGCCTAACCAGGCACATACTGTTGGCTTAAATGTACTCTGTGTCTTGATATATTGAATATGATACCTCGTTACAACTGTGTAACACAGGTTAACTCGTAAGTGGTTAGATTTACGTATACTTTAGCAAATTAAATGACCATACCCAACTTACCGATATACTTTACACCAGTGAAAAATGATTAATTCCAAATCGACTGCTTCAGAACACAATTAACATCCTTTCTCTAGATAAGTTTAATAAACATTCATAATAATTTCATTCTATTAACAATGCACATAATTCTAATTTAAAACTTCTTTGCCTCAAGATATATCTTGGATATGATGCCTGGTTATTAGCATGCAATTCTAGCCCGCATCTGGGGGTCAAATGTATGTATTTAAAAAGATTCATTCTATTCAAGTGCAAAAACGAAAAAAAAAAAAAACTCTTAAGGAAAAAATATCACTAATAATTTGTCTTTGCATATTCAACAAACCTGATTCTCTAACCGCTTTGCTTAAAATAACCTAAGATGGTTTGAAATGTGTTAAATATTAATCTGCCTTGAACTTGTTTACACTATATTGACTTCGAACAATGTGCAATTTCATTGCCCATCTCAAATAAATTCAATAAACTTATTTGCCATATTTATACACTTCTACATACCAAAGAGAACGAGCAAAACGAATATGCATAAGCGCTGTGCAAACGCTTGATGCCGTCAAGAGGACCAATTTAAAGCAATTGTTGATAGGGATGGATGGCGAACTAGCTAGATAGATAGATAGACAGATAGATAGATAGATAGAGAGAGAGAGAGAGAGAGAGAGAGAGAGGGAGGGAGAGAGAAAGTAAAAGGAAACAGTGATGTCGACATGGCTCGATGATAATGATCATAATGATTCATTTCTAACTATCCGTCACATATAATTTTAGCTTAAAAGTACATCAGTGTGTCATATAACAGGAAATATTTATTTTTTATATGATCCGACATAATTGCAATTAACTTTAAAATCGAACTGACGGATAGACATTTGAGTCTCACTTTAAAGCAGCTTTTATAAATAAGACAGATTTTCGAAAGTGGAATGAATCTGTTCCCTGAAAAATCAATATAATTTAGCCACTGATTACAACACACATACACACATATAAATACAGAAAAAAGTGACTATAGGACTAACGAACAAATCGAAAAAGAATAGATTAAATAAAGTTAGAAGTTTTGTGTGCTCTTTCGTGGAAAGATAATTACAGAGGTGACTCCTGAGGACTTCGACACTAATGAGCACTTCTGTCAAGCATTGCCTTACAAGTGAAGTGTACGACACTGTAATAAACATCAGGAATTTCTACAGCTGCGGTTAATTTTGTTATTTTTGTTAGAGGGGAGTTTGATTGTGCTACTGCGACTCATGAGGTTATCGTCGGTGGCGAGGAAAGAGCGGAGCAATAGGGGCCGTACTGAGATTTTAATCACAATCTTGGCTATTCACCCAAATGTCATTGTCTGTCGAACTAAAGATTGTCAGTGATAAAGAGAGTAAAGGGCTTATCGATTCCGTTGTTTAGAAATATCTTCCCTGATAAAATAAAAGAAAGGAAATATGTATATAAAAACAAGAGAATTGGTTTTCATGGTCAGCCGAATTTTGTTTGTTTGTATTGTTCTATTTCTTTTCTTTGCTGTTTTTAAAAATTGAAATAAAGTAGAAAAAAATAACCATATCAATTATTTTTCATCATACAACGTGTGAAAGCACGTGCGATACCATGTCCTCATCAGCCGCCAACCAGGGGTGATAACACAGTTTCGGTAGCTCTCTCTCTCTCTCTCTCTCTCTCTCTCTCTCTCTCTCTCTCTCTCTCTATCTATCTATCTATCTCTCAATTATACAAATTATAATATGAATTATAAGGAATATAAATTTTATCAGGTTTTATATATTAAGTTTTATAGATAGACAAAGGTGCATTAGTTTATAAAGTACAAATTGTGACAGATAGATAGATAGATAGATATTCTAAAATATAAAGTTAGAGAAATTTAAATTGACATATATAATGTTTATTTCTCTATTCTCGAACATAGCGATACACGAAAATTATCGGTGCGCAAAAAAAGGGATTTAAAGGCATGAAATAGCTTTCCTATGCCCGATATTAAGTAAACAGTTCTTTATAACGTTATTTCATAAGTTTTATAAATATTTCTTCGAAAAATGTTTTATTATCTTTTTAAAAAATTAATACCCTTCATGACTAGTATAAGAACGTTATAATTTATAGCCTGACATCTCTATCGCTCACATAACATTCATCTCTCTCTCTCTCTCTCTCTCTCTCTCTCTCTCTCTATCTATCTATCTATCTATCTATCTATCTCTGTATCTGTATCTGTCAGTCTATCTACATATATGAGTGCGCATAAGTTCGTGTCAATACATTTGAAGATTCCTGGGAATCGATATCTTCACAGCAATATATATATATATATATGTGTGTGTGTGTGTGTGTGTGTGTGTGTGTGTTTGCTTAGAGGCGACGGATAGTTTCCTTTTCTTAGTTCTCAAGGGAAGACGTTCGAGTCTTCGTTTTACTTTTCCTATGTCTGGGTAAAAATGATAAAGAAAATACCATAGAGTATACCAAGTGCTTTCGTCCATTTCGCTGCTCATTCTCAGGGGTTGTGTTAGGTTGTTTATTGCTGGGAGATTTATCTCTATTTATTTGAAGTATTACTTTTCTTTTGTTTTAAATGGGGTCGGATTATTCTGTTCCGGTGGGTGGTAGGGTTAGTTATTTAATATGTTTAATATGTTAATACCTGTATTAAATGCGATTTTATATATATGTTATTTTATATTTTTGTATTTATTGTTGTGACGATTTGTAAACAGTTTTTATGGTCATTTGTATATATGTTTCTTTTTTTTTTTTTTATTGTTAAGTAGAATCTTTCTTATAACCGTGGATTTGAGTTTGTCAGGCATAAGAAAAATAAGAAGACTCGAACGTGCACGCATGAAGATTTCGAAAAGGAACAATCCGTGGCCTTTAAACGAACATGTTTAAATGGCAACTTTCTGCTTCAATATATATATATATATATATATATTGATGCATTTGATCTCTTGGGTGGATCATTGTTTATAAAGGCTTTCGCAGTGATCCATTCATGTTTCTACGCACACACACACACACGTACACACACAGATAGATAGATAGATAGATAGATACGAGGAGTATCTTCATAGATGTTATGCTATTGTTGTCTCTTGTTTTAAGTTATGCATTATGCAAAGGAAAAATGAATAATAATTTTAATGAACTTATTCAGATATCGCATTTCTTAACGATTTTGTTTTTTTTTCCCCCTTTAGAAACTATTTCTGCCTTGAACCCATGCGTACTGAATATGTAAAAGTCGGATGTATATCTTTCGACAATTGAATTACTTTTCCGGTGAGAAAAATTATTGCTCTTAATTTCCTCTTCTCAAGCCCATTGTGAAAACCGAGAAGACACTGAATGTTAGTATTACGACTATAATATACATTGTAATTCGCACATCAAAAGAATACTTTTTTCCTTAAATGCCATAAAAATCAATTTTGCTTTCTTCAACCATTCTAGTCGACACGTGAATCACTGGTAATTTTGCTGGAATTTTCCAAGCGGATCATTTTTGTTTTCTTTTGCTTGTTTTTTTTTTCTTTTGGTTGGGTTTTAAATCCGTATACACAAAATGGAGGCGCGCTTAGTTCTAACTGTCTATTTAGTAAATGTATTATATACATGACTAGCATACAGATAAACGGTTAACATGAGAAACTACAATTGGCTTCCACTAAAGGACCTTAAAAATTATATACAACCATAAGACTAGTTTTTAATATTCTTAATCCATGTATATCTCAACTTTCTTGAAATTTATCGTAATCATTAAAAACAAAAATTGTGTAGACACTTTTGAATGGCAGCCCAGTCGTCTGGAACTGGAAAATACACCGACTTCATCTCTGTAGAGTGGTAAGATGTCCTCATCGAGTTTCCTATTTATGACGCTATACAATCTGAAGATCCAGGATTACAAGAGCCTCTCTTGTAATCCTGGATCTTTGGAGAATGCGGAGTACCCCTTCATTGCTATTGCTCCCAAGTCCACTATAACTCGGAGTCGTTGGAACTGATCAGTTCCTATCAAGAGGTCAAATAGAAAATTATCATTTACACAGAGTGCAAACAAATGAATTATGCTAACTTGAAGTGTCAGAAATCGAACTGTTTGATTATTTAACTGTGTGTAAACAGATTACCGATGATTAATTAAATTGTTATTGTTATATAGCAATAATTGGAACTACTTGACTATGTACAGAAGAATGAACTTTGGATCGTTTAAAAAATGTGATCGACAAAATGTGTTCATAAATCATATGTCTTTAATATATATGTGTAAAGAGGATTTAGAATTTACAAACGAACAATGGGTTATATGCAATAAAACCAAACCTATTGAATGGGAAGTTCTAAATCAGACACCCAACTACAAGGCTGATGAAATATTTATTAACTTTGCCTGCAGGTCCAGCAAAATTAAAACAAGCTCATATCTATGAAATGGAAAAGATGACTGGGTTCAAATCCGGAACAAAATTATTTGCATTTAACTTCGCGCTTCTCCCGCAAATTCTTAGATGCAAAAAGTAACATATGACCAATGCCGTTTCAGAAGTGTCTCAGCTAATGTTAAAAAGAGATAATTCATTGAAGTATAAATGTAACAAATTAATTACATAATACGAAAGACTGACACTTAACACGGTGGGCATAACATAAAGGTTATTGTCGAAGGAAATGGAATCGATGACCTTAGATCAAATCCTGGACTGCTCTGTTAATGTTTCAGTAGCGCTTATTCCGTTGAGAAATGAATGGATCTCTCTCTTCTCTTAAAAACTATTTGTACATAGTAGAATCATTCTAGATCTTGGAGAACTCTGAATTCCAACCAACTTTACATCGCTTAAAAAATGATTATCTGTAAATTCTTTTCCGTGGCGTAGACAGTAGATAAATACCTACACGAGCTGGAATCGTAGAAATTTTACGGGGTACATTCCCAGTTGTAAAAATGCCTAATAAAAAAAAAGATGATATAACTTCATTATATTCTAAAAAATTCTCAAGAATAATACAATTTTCCTAACAATTGTTTTTTTCTGTTTTAAAATGTTTGTCCAAATTGATTTTAATACTCTTTTTATTAATCGTATCCTCGTTTCTCTCCATATTATATACTAAATTATTTCCTTCCAGACTTAACAACTTTTCACCCCTTATCCTCTTCTTTTACATTAACATCTTTTTTTTATTTATCAAACTTATTCCTGTCTAATATTTTTTTAAAGTAACCGTCACTGTAAATGTGCTTATACCTGAAAGTGTACCACGTGAGAAGGATATATTGGCAGTTGTTGTTTTCTCTAGATTTCTTTTAAAGTGAAATCCTGTGGCATAATGACTGACATAGTAAGCAAGTCAGCTTTTCTTTATCTGGCCCGTTCTTCACAGTTGGCTAAAAAAAATACCCTGCTTAACATCAATGTCATTTCATTGCCTAATTTCGAACGGAAAATAATGCAACCCTCCAATGTTGGTTTAGATTTTTTTTAAATACTTAAAAATAAAAGGCGATAGTGTATATATTTGATTTTGCGATTATCGGTATGAGTGTACATTTTCAAAGTTGTGTATTGTTAAAGTTAAGCGAGACTTTAATGCTAAAAAACAAAATAAAGAATTCAGTTTGTATTATACCTAAGGGATATCATAAAAAACACAAAAGATAAGATTGACAGAATTATTACTATTCCCACAAATATGATGGTTAAGTATGTATTCATGTAAATAAACAGTACCACCTTGTCCGAGCAATGAAAGGATTTTGATATTTTATAAAAAAATTGCTGATCTCTTTTTCTCGGTCTCTTTCTCTTCCTCTCTCTCTCCCGTCTCTCTCTCTCTCTCTCAATATATATATATATATATATATATATATATATAGGTATACAAAATAACCTAAAAGCACATTAACTTTGTACGCCTATTCATTTTGAAGTATTCGATTTTTTCTCTCACTGAACCAACAAAAGATCTCTGTCTATCTGTCTGCCTGTCTCTCTTTCTCTGTCTCTGTCTCTCTGTCTCTCCATATATTCATGTAAATAAACACTACCACCTTGTCTGAGCAATGAAAGGATTTTGATATTTTATAAAAAAATTGCTGATCTCTTTTTCTCGGTCTCTTTCTCTTACTCTCTCTCCCCCGTCTCCCTCTCTCTCTCTCAATATATATATATATATATATATATATATATATATATATATATATATATATATATATTACTAGGTATACAAAATAACCTAAAAGCAAATTAACTTTGTACGCCTATTCATTTTAAAGTATTCGCTTTTTCCTCTCACTGAACCAACAAAAGATCTCCGCCTAAATGTCTGCCTGTCTCTCTTTCTCTGTCTCTGTCTCTCTGTCTCTCCATATATATATACAAAAGATACAAAAGAAATCAAATCTTTGAAACAAAACATACATCAAAACATAATAACGTTTGGAATTACCCAAAAATAAAGGCGTTGAAAATGATTCAAGAAAACTATGACTAACGGGAAAACGTTTTAGAAACACATGAATCAAAACACAGTAAGGTTTTGGTTGAAGGAAGAGAAAGATATCACCCCGTGCAGACATGGTATAGTCCAACCCACCGTCAAAAGAAGGAAGTCATAGACGCTGAGATATATATACCGGCTCTTGGCCTAGTGGGTAGAGAGTTCGTCAATGGTCCTGGAGGCCTGGGTTCAATCCAAGGTCACGTCATACCAAAGACTTTAAAAATGGTACACGGTGCCTCTTTGCTTAACACTCAGTAATATAAGGTACTTATCAAGGATAAACGGGAGCTATTCAGTGAAAGGAGTAGCACACTCCCCTATATCTTGGTGAACTAACTATTGAAAAGGGAGCCTTCTGGTCGCCCCCTACGGACGCCAACTTTGCTTACTACTTACATATACTACGAGATTTTCGTGTCAACAGTTGTGGTAGTCGGAATATACGAACGTAAAAAAAAATTCCAATTCGGGTTGGAAAAGTCACAGTCTAACACATTGTTATGTTTGGATGTAAAAATAACACATTAGAGGTGGTAAGTCTGTCACCTCCTTTTAAAAAAACCTGCAGAATTTTGGTAAATTTTTCACGTCTGATAAAATCACATCAACAACGATAGAAAAAGGTGGTGTAATTTGTATTTAGAAACAAATGCTCACTCTTCCTAACAATTATTTACATTAAATTAACAAGTTCAATCTTGATATGTCTTATGTTATGCACAGTCGCACTCTTAGCCTTCTTGTTCTGCTTCTTCTTCTTCTACCTCTTCTTCTTCTCTCTCTCTCTCTCCCTCCCTCTTTCTCTTGATGTTAGAGTTCATGCTTGAAATAGTCGGTATCTTAATCTTAAAGCCATTTATTTACACCATGCAAAGAAAAATTGAGGGGGTATCTTACGGGTTAAACCGCTGATCTGCGAATCGTAGAACGCGAGTTCGAATTCCACTTGCGCTATTAGCTTCACTTTTGGACAGTTACCCTTTGGGAAAGTATGAACCCGCTTATTCTCCATGCTAGGGGTTCAATAGTATCACTACTGTCCTTCCAAAAGGATGGATTTGGCCAGGTTTATATACTACTAAACAACTGACAAAAATTGTCACACACACTAACAAACTACTTTTCTCACAATGTGCAATAAGTAGAAAAGTATAATGATACTAGCTCCTAAATGTTATTTAAAATACCGAAGCTTTTACTAAAGATAGGTTTTGATGCTTTTCATAGAGGACACTTTATTCATTAACTGACATTGTGTGCTGGTAACCAAAGAATTGCTCGTTATTTAGTGAGGTTGCATTAATCCACAGTCGGGCCAATCTCGCCGGCTAAGCAACCTCTCACCGCCTGATTTTTTTTTCTTCTAAGAGACAGCTACCAATTTTGTTCGATACCGTAGAATCTACTTTTAGATCAACCATAAATAAATAAATAAATAAATAAAAATAATGCAGATAAAATCGAGAGTACAATACAGCCAAAGTCGACTATATCCTAACTATAATCACATGGACGGTGGAGGAAACGTAGGCGTCGTTTAATCAACTACCTCACCCTGTCAAACTATGATGAGCTGCTAACTCTCCTGGAGATTTTCCGTTAACTACTTGGAAACCCAACAGTTTATGCTGGCATTCTTTCTTTCCGTCTATCAGTCAACTTTCTTATTACTTGGCCCTGTCAGCTGGAGCAGCAGAATACACCGACTGCATCTCTGCAAAGGAGTAAGTATCCCCTGACGAATGTTCTGCATAGAACTCTTGACTGTCTGATGATAAAGTTCCAGTAATGCTGGATCTTTGGGGAATGTGGAGTAACCTTTCATTATGCTCGATCTCAGTTCGATTCTTGATGGAGGGGTAGCACCTGATTGAACTAAACTGTGTAATTATGCTAAACTGAATTGTTTAAAATTAACTGTTTTTACATTTAACCCTGTGTTTAAACAGCGATTTGATTGTAATAGAACTTTTTTGACATTTAAACCACGTATTTATGCTAAACTGAATTGTTTGAAATAGAACTATTTTGGAATTTAATTGTGTGTAAATAAAAAAAAAACTGTACTTATACTAAAATGAATTGTTTGAGACTTCTATTATAATTAGTTAATTCGGCGTCAAATGATACCAAAAGAACGGTTACGCCGCAAAGTAAAACAACCAACCAATGAACAAAGCTCTTACTACTGCTATATAGGCGATCTCCCCACAGAGGTTACATCTTCTTCTTAAGGTATGAAACAAAAAAACGACAAAAAACTGCAATTTATCATTGCCATTAAAAAATAATTATTTTATTTCTGTCGAGAAACCTTCCTCTTCCTCTCTTCTTATCTAACTTTTTTTTTAAATTGCTGACTCAAATTCTTTAGTTACACATCTAATACAATTATACACGTATATCTTTTACAGGAATTCGTGTAAATATGCGCTACTGTTATATCGCCGTAATACAAATACAAGCGGACTCCGTTGTTCAGGTACGAAAGCATTTATGAACTTCTGACTTTAGATATTCAACACGAGGTGAGAGACACAATTCTTAAAAGTCTTTCGTATCATACTATGCTAATACCACCCCCGATGTTCGGCACATCTCGTGATGTTTTAGATCTCAATTTATCTTCGCTGGTCGGAACTCGAAAAAATTAAATGCTGCCGCAACGGTAGAAAACTCAAGTCAATGGCAGAGAACTAAATTCTCTGCCCCAATGGCCGAAATTCAATTGTCTGCCTGCATTGTCCAATCTCAAATCTTCAACTGCATGGTCAGACTTCAATTCCTCAACAACATGGTCGGACCTCAACTTCTCAACACCATGGTCAGACCCCAACTTCTCAACACCATAGTCGGACCTCAACTGAATCTTTTTCAAAATCCGCCTAATTCTCAGCCCATCTCTTCTGGGCATGACGTCATCCACACTCTAGCCCCATTTTCTGTCTGGGATTTATTATGACAATCACCATTGTCATATCCTTTGCGCACGAACATATACTGCACTAATTGACTCCACACCTAAACTCTTAACCCGAATAGTTCAAAGCCTAACCAAACTGAATGATAAAATATCATTAATGAGAAATGTTTAAAATAAAAAAAAAAGATTCCTTAATTTTATAACACAACATTTCTATGCATACATGATCAAATACGCATTCTCAAATAAGTACGTATATACATTATTACATTTAGATGTTTGCACCTTTAGAGCGATGAGATAATAATATCATAGAGAGAAGTGGCATCGTTTATATTAAGCTGTACTTCAAGCAGATACTTCTAACATCAAATTCCTCACAAGAAAAATGTAACTCAATGGATGTCACGGTTACCAATACCAGCGCCAAATGTATACCATAATTCACGAGACCATTTGTGTTACCAAATATAATCATATAGTTGTCAGGAGGCTTTCTCCTGGTAACGATTCTTTATTGTGGCCTTGGCTCCGTGACAACTACATGCATTTCCAGGTAGTTTCTTTATCAACTTCATGTGCTAGCGTTCTGTTTAAAAAATACACAGATAGGGGAATAACACAATCCATCTGGAACTTTTTCTAACAGTCGGGGTGATTCGTTGAAACAAAGTTGCCTGGGTTTTGGCTACTAAAAGACAAGAAGATCTCTCCATCAACAATCAGCAATCATTTATTGGTGTAACGATTATATGTCCAATATATTTATAGAAATTGTCACTTTTCATCCAGGTACCAAGGTGTCAATTGTTATGCAGATATCGAAGCACAAGAGAGAGAGAGAGAGAGATTGTAAGGATCAATGAACAGAGACACGCTTGACACCGCAAAGAGTCACCCCATCCTCGTAACTTCCCCGAAAGGCACTGTGGGTCTCAACTCAAGTAACAATCGACTCCCAAATAACTAATACCTAAACTGACTCCAACTGACTACTTTTCAAGGTTTGTTAATTTATTAAAATGTATGATATCATTTGTGTGATGTCATCTCACTAAGTTATTGCATCATCTCATGCGTGTCTCCAATTTGGTCGTTTTTTTATTTCCTCAATCAAACTTATGACAAGGAATGGACCTCTTTTGTTTACATTTGGTCTTCCTGTGTTGGGATGACATCTCTACCATATCTTGCTGGTGCAGTCCATTGAAGTTTCTAATTTGATTTACATTTCCACTCAAAGATTTTAGCTAACTTAACCGCTAACCGAAAAAATCACAGCCAGACTAAACTAGAAAATGAAATCATTAATTCAATCAACACTTACTGTAATTTGTTTATAAAGAACCAAAATCCTAGATAGGCATTGGTGAACAATCACGTTGTCTGTACAAATGTTACATTTGATAGAATTCAAATGCATCAATGAAAAAAGGATTAATTTATTTGACTCGGAATGAATCAAGCATGTTAGACTGTGTACAGAAGAAAAAGATCCCAAATTTAAAAAACGATCGTATTAGATAAGGAGATAATAGCATTTTACTTTTGTGTATATTTTTTGCACAGTTTTTAACCTCAATAATACGTTTTTGGTGAGGTAAACACGCCAGTGTATAAAAATAGGGAACTTCATTTTGAGTATTCAGTGAGAGATAGTCAATAGCTGGGCTAATATATATATACGAATTAAGATTCCTAGTAACAACACACAGAACAGTAAAACAAAATTCTAAAGATGATATCAACAATAACTCACTCAAACTCAAGATGTCTGTCAATTGAAACTTCAACAGATTATAGGCGATAATATCAAAGTTATATATATATACATATATATATATATATATATATATATATATATATATATATATATATATATATATAATGATAATGAATGAATATATATTATATATATATTTAAACCATGGAAAATATTGTTCTGTAACCTAAGGTTTCATGAACTTTATAACAACATTCATCAGGCATTTAAGAAGATGAAAAGAAATTAAAAATTGAAAATGCGACAAAATGCAGACAAAAATCCGTTAACAATGTTGATTGTCACTAAATCATTTTGTGGGTTTGTGTCAAACCAAATTCAATATAAAATGGAAAGTGCTCAATATCCAGGATAGAGCTATAATATTATGATATTAAATACATATACATTAGATTTTTATACTTAATTCCATGAAATTTAGACTGTGACCCATGAGTTTTTTTAACTGCATGATAATTGTGGTTTTGTAAAAAAAACTCCATGAAATGTAGGGATTGCAGTCTACATTACATGGAATTAAATATATAAATTTAATATATATTTATTATTTATATATATATATATATATATATATATATATATATATATATATATATAAGGGCATAACAGGTTGTTCAATATATGAATTGCTTAAGAATAAAACATTAATTTAGATATCTTTTAGGCGGTGCCCGTGCTGTTATGGGTATCGTCGTAGGAAATGGACACGGCGACATGAGTTCAAATCCTCGACGAGACTAATTGCATTTCACATAGCACTAATACTCTCGGGAAAGGTATGAATCCAATTATTCTCCCTCCAGCTATGGTTAAATAGTAGGGCAGACTGGTTTCTTCAGCCTTGGTGAGGCAACTAGTCTAGGAGAAGGAAAACTGAATTCAAACCTTTTAAACTCTATTTAAGAACTGACCTTGTGTCATATCCTGCCCGAGCAGAGGGGTTGGTAAGTAGGATTAATTTATATATCTTTTACTTAGGCAACAAATCTGTGACACTTATGCTAACAATTTATATTTGAATGTCTACTCTTAGATTATGAACTAATGAACATTTTTAAGTACATCCATTATATACATACAAGGGAAATCAACACCTTTCCATGAAAAAGTGATTTTGCATGCAAAAAAAAAAAGTTCGAGTAATGTTTCTATCTGCATTTTTGCATTTATTGACCTGTTTTAAAAGATTTTTGACTCTTTATACCGACAAGGTCTGATTTCCATATGATCGAGAGCCTATCGATAGCTGTCCATGCTTTTGTTAGTCGTGTGTCAATGTCTTTTTCGGTTGATGAGACGCTGCTTACCGATAAAATGAAATGCAGTTTCTTAAAGGCTGTGGTCGTATCGATACTGCTATATGGATGCACTACTTGGACGCTAACAAAACAGCTGAAGAAGAAGCTATATGGCAATTGCAAAAGAATGTGGAGAGCAATATTGAATAGGTCCTGACGGCAATACCCCACAAGGCACCAACTATACGGCCATTTTCCTCCCATCACGAAAACTATACAAGTTAGACGAATCAGACACGCAGGACACAGCTGGAGATGCAAGGACGAACTCATCAGTGATGTACTCCTATGGACCCCCAAATATGGCCAAGCAAAAACAGGACGACCAGCTCGAACATACATACAGCAGCTATGGGAGGACACAGGATGCAACCCCGAAGACCTGCCAAAAGTGATGAATGAGAGGGAGAAGTGGCTAGAGAGGGTCTGGGATATCCATGATAGCGGCAGGACATGATGATGATGATACCGACAATGTTTGACTTGCCCAAAAAATATTTGAAAGATCAAAACCCAAAATAATTCAAAAAAGGTTATCGGTCTTAGATTGATAAACATATATTTTTAACCAATTTGAATCATAGATAAATCATCAACTCTTTCATTTTATCTCGAGCCGACTTCACTTATATAAATAGCATTGAAATACATTTATTTCCAGTAGTTATCTCAGATTTATTCTGATTACTACTCAAAAAGCTTTTGGTTAGTTTTTTTGAGTAAAACAAAATACAATTCTTCTCCTATGCGTTCATTTTCAACATATCAAAATTATCTAAAATTAAACGAATATTTTCTTTGTTTACAGATCTATTACTACAATTATAAAAAATATCTTCGCATGCTGATTGTTTCATTTTACATACTAAGTGACATGAATATCATAACATTGCTTTCACAGGAGATACATATTTTATGCATAACACATATCTTAAATTTAAGGCTAAAAAATGCTACTTTTCCTGCATGAATCTTCACTTTCTAACTTAAAATAATTACGCTCCAACTAATATAATTCTTTCAAACAAAATAACACTTTGTAACTTCTATTTTTTAGCAAAGTTTTCATTTAATTTAGATGAATGAAAATTCATTACTCTATAGTGTTTTATTCGATCATTTCCTCTTTATTTAACCGCGGAACATATTAATCTAGAAAGCTTTTTTTATTGTATAAAGAGGAAGTCTCTGTGGTGTTGTTAATAATTTACTGGACTGTGACACGGTAATGAATGATTTCAAATTAAGTCACGCTATTACGTTCACTTTGGGATTAAAGACTTTGGGGACATTATGATATCTATTGTCTCTCTAGATAATTGTATTTCACATAGTACTAATACCCTCAGAAAATGTATGCATCCAACGGTTCTCCCTCCAGCTCTGCGTAAATATTTAGGCAGACTGGTTCTGTACTTTTGATATCGCAACAAGTCTAAGGGAAAGAAAATTCTCAATTCAAACTTGTTGAATTCTGCTTAAATATGACATGCAGAGGAGTTGGGTAAATGCATACCCTTCTCCTGGAAAATTTGTCGGTGATAAAATCGGTGTGCCCCTTAAGCTATACAAATAGAAATACAAAACCGAGATGGGAGATTTGACTCTGAGGACAGGTACATTGATAACGACACCAGGTGAAGGTAATACAGAAGGTGAACAATAAAAAAAAAAAAAAACAAACACAAAAAATACTCCGGAATAGGTTTAAATGAAAAGACCAAAACAAACCAACTGAAAAAAAATACAACTTGACAAGAGAAACCGAAAGAAATTATCAAAAAAATATGTACAAGATATCGAGACAGGTTTAAGAAATACAAACAAAACAAGACTTTTCAAAAGAATGAAAAAAAATCTACCGACTATTATGAGGAGAATGCACGAGGACATACCATCAACCGGATGCGATTGAACCTTAACTATTCCGAAGTTAAAAGTGGCAAAACAAAAGATTTAACAAAAAGACCGAGTCGATAGATAAAGTTTAAAAAAAAATCAAAATCACAAGAAGTGGGCACTCATGCGGAAATATATCTGGGTTCGCTCAGACCAACACAGAAAAAAGTACCGAATTTGTAAAAAATAGCCAGATCATAACATTAGGCATGGATTCTCGTTTTAAAAAATCACGTCTATCCACCAAATACTAGCTCTTGATCTTAATAGATGCTTATAAAAAGTAAATATACCTTAATCAATTTATAAAGGAAAGATCACCCTATTTAAAAAAAAAAAAGACCACAAAAAGGGAAATGTTCTCAACAACTTCAGACCGATAACTTATTAACCGATGATATGGAAAATGCTAATAGCAGAGATTAGAAAACATGTATTACTCATTAATATGCTGGGAACTGTTTCCCGAAGAACAGAAAATATAGTATTATGGAACAAGCTGAAGAGGTAATCTTCTACACATTGATCAACACATCCTTATGGATGTACGATATGGTCCCGCGATTTTGGTCTATAAACTCTCTTAGAATGAACAAATATATAACAGAATCATGACGTTCATCACGAAGCCATGAAGATTTGACCACAGCAGTGGTTAATATCCAGAGAATCATTTTCTAAAGAGATGTGCTTGCTACATAACTATTTATAATAGTGTTTATGACACACAATTACATAGTAAGAAAATGCACAGGGAGCTACAAATTTATTAACTCATAAGAAAAAAAAACAATTAAATGTACATTGACTATATGAAGCTATTAGCAGAAAACGAAAACAAATTTGAAACTCTGGAAAAAAAAGTGCTACGCTAAAAAATGAAAAGCGGAAAATGTCTAAATACGGAAGGTTAAGAACTGTAATCTCACAAAAAAATCAGAATGCCTGGAGAAAATGGAACTAACAACTACTTAGGGATACTAGAAGCGGACAATTAAAATGAGCGGAAAAAAAAACAATAAATGGTTCAGAAGACAAGAAAGCTAATGACAATGCGAAAGGCCTTACATCTGAAAGATGACAAAGACGGACTACATGTATCGAGAAAAGAAGGACAAAGAGGACATACCATTACTGAAGAAAGTATTGATGCATAAGAGCAAAGACAGATTCATTACTGCAATCAGAAAAAGGACAGGCAATGTAAATATGAATTGAACAAGAATAACTACAAATCAGAAATGGGAAGTAAAGCAACTGTAAGTATAATTTATGTGACAAAATCACGAAATCTCGCATGTGAAGAACTGGACCTGGTTAAGAAAAGAAAACTTTCAGAGTCTGAATCACTTCCGATGGTAGCAAAAATCAACGCCGTAAGGACATACTATGTTAAAGCGAAAATAGATAAGAAACAACAAAATTGTTAGAGTATGTAATATGGTGATGGAGGCGAAACCATTAATTCCATAATAAGTGAATACAGTACACTAGCACAAAAAGAGTACAAGAGTAGACCAGACTGGGTAGGGAAGATGAACAACTCGAAATGGTGCAAATATTTTATATTTGACCATACCGCACAATGGTATATGCACAAACCAGAATCCATGCAGGAGAATATGATGCAAAATATTCTTTGGGAGTTTGAGATATAAACAGATCACCTAATCCTAGCCAGACGACCAGACTTAGTTATAGTTAACAAAAAAAAAAAACAAAAAAAAACGATAACTTGCTGAGGAGAAAATTTTGCCGTCCCCGTGCGCCATGGTGTAAAAATAAAAAAGAACGAAAAGAGAGACCGGACTTTGCAAGAGAATTAAAAATGCCATCCAATAAGAGAATGACGGTGATACTAATTGAAATTGGTGCACTCGAAACGATCCCAAACGCTTGGTATATGGCCTGAAAGAGGTGTAAATCGGAGAACGCGTAGGGACCATCCAAACTACAGCACTATTATGTTCGACCACAATACTGAGATGATTCTAGGAGACTTGCTGTCACTCAGGATCTACTAGTGGTATAGTGAAAAACTATCTTAAGGATTTATATATATATATATATATATATATAAACAGAACTTGATAATACTCAACAGAATTTGAAGTATAGGTCATGGGGAAACAGTTATGAGATAGTTAACCACATAATAAGCGATTGCACCAAACTAACAAAAAAAGAGTAAAATACTGACCATGACAAGACGGAACAAATGATGCTCTGGGAATTGTATGAGAGAATAAAATTAGACCATACTGCCAAATTATATATATACACCAAGCATAATCCGTCCCAGAGAATGAGACGCATAAATTACCCTGGGATTTTAAGGTAGAGACAGATCACCTAATCTCGGCCAAAACACAGATCTAGAATTAAGAAGGAAAAAATATAGTCAATTATATTTTGTTGTTCCGGGGAATCATTCATTGAAAATAACATAAATCTAAAAGATAGACTAATACTTGAATCTTGACAGAGAACTGTAAGGAAGAAAATTGTGGAAGATGAGGGTGACGGTAGTAACAATTACTCTAGGTGCACTTGGAACGGTGCCCAAAAGCTTGGAAAAGCATTGAGGAATTGGAAATCAGAGGTAGAATCGAGTTCTTTTAGACAACTGTAAAGGCAGCTAATTTACTCAGAAGTGAACCGGTGACCTGAGAAGATTTTCAGTCACTCAGATTCCAGTGAAAGATTATCTGCTAACGCTGGTGTTACCAACTGGCCCGGAGTTAAATAATAATAATAATAATAATAATAATAATAATAATAATAATAATAATAAAGACGAAACAAAATAGCAAATGTAGGCTATGCGGTGACTGAGATGAAACGATCAATCACATAATGAGCGAAAGTAGCAAATTAGCTCAGAAGGAATATAAGACTAGACACGACTTGGTTGGCAAGGTGATCCACTGGGAGATGCGCAAAAATTGAAATTTGACCATACAAACAAATGGTATATGCACAACCCAGCAACTGTCCTAGAAAATAACAAACATAAACTCCGATGGGACTTCTCGGCCAGACCTGATAATAAAACTGGGCAACAATTATTTTTACTTTTGAATGTTGTCTAGATTTTTAAACTGATTTGGGTTATTTTTGCACTGCTAAATCAGGAAATGACATCCGTTTCTCTCCATCAGGTCAGGTTTTGTGTGAGTTTCATTCGAAAAAATCAGATTTTTTGTCGAAATCGATTATTTTTTTGTGGCATTATCAGCTGATTTTTGTCAACACATATCATCCTACATATGTTTTAAGAGTAAAAAATGCTTTGCCAACAGTATATGTTGATTACCTGATAGAAGCATCGATTACTGTAAACTGAATGGTGGGCATTGATAAAGGTAAGTACACGTTAATCGCATGTTGCTTCACAATTTTTCAAACTTCAGGGCTTGAACTTCTGTTTCTTTGAACTCCTGGAATGCTCAGCGGAAGGGGTGTCTCTCTTCAGATTCCAACAGTATTCAGACATCATAACTGCCTCCTAGCGACCTTAATACCTGGTCTCCATCTCTTTCAGGTCCTGAGGGAATCTCTTCCCCTGCTCGTCACTCATTGAAGCCAGGTTCTCTGGAAACAAGACCATATGTGAAAATAGGTAGCGCATCTTGACGCTCATGTTGCAGACCAGGTTTCTGAAAGCAGTCAGCATGTTGTTGACAAGTTCTGCATAGTTTCCGGCCTTATTATTGCCAAGAAAGTTCTTCACTACCCAAACAAATAGCTTCCACGCTTCCAGTTCCACTTCGTTCATTGAGTTTTCGAACTCTGTATCTCTGATGAGCTGCCGGATCTGAGGCCCGTCAAAGATGTCTGCTTTCAAATTCTCCATGGTCAATCCTGTAAAAGTGAAGCAGTCATCATTCTTGTCCAGAGCCTTGGCGAACTGCTTGATTAAGCTGAGCTTGATGGGCGGCGGTGGGAAGAGTATTCTGGCTCTGTCCACCAGAAGGTCGTTGATGACGTTCCTTTCTTTGCAAGGCACAAATTCCTCACGCAAATACCAGTATTTCTTCGTGTAATGCTGAGCACGTTTCCTACTATCCCACATGCACGCACAGAAAACTTGGGTACTTGGTGAAGCCAGACTGTTGTTCCAACAAAAAATTCACCATGTTCAGGTCAACACAACTAAACCACTTATGCTGACCATAACCAATTTTCTCCAGCACATACTTCACCGCTTCATACTTCTCCTTCAGTTTAGTCAAGTGAGCGATGGGTACGGAGGCAAACTGGTTGCCGTTGTGTAGCAGAACATATATCAGTGATCGCTTGGTGCTCTCAGTGAACAGTCTCCAATCTTTGGGTTTGTACTCTGGCACTCCAAGCTTGAGCAGAAGCTGCGCAATATCTGCACAGTACACCAAGTCCTTCACTGTAGAGAAAAAACGGAGATAATCTTGATGCCTGTTGCGGAAGAATCTGATGCGAGCACTGTCAGAGGGGAGGCTTTTTTTTCCTTCAATCTGGATCGCAACAGTTCGGCAGAGTCCGTTGACAAGCTGAGGTCGCGAACTAGATCATTCAAATCCTTTTGGGAAATGGGATGTGGAGCATTATCTTCAAGAACGACTTCTTATTCGTCTTCATGTCCTTCAACACTGGAGACATCTTCGTTGCTAATGTCAGGAAGTTCTCCGAAGATAGGCACCGGAATTTCATCACAAGGTCGATGTGCTGATTGAAGATCAAGATACTTGAGGTTGCCCCGGTTCTTTCTGTTGATCCCAGTCACATCAACAGTGCAGAAGTAGCAGTCAGTGACAAGATCTGTCAGCTGCCACCCAACCATGGGAATTCCAAAGTTCAGACTCCTCTTGCCATTGGTCCACCTACGCAACGTCTCGGTGCATGCCTTGCACACCACGTGTGGCGCCCAAGCTTTATCCTGGTCTTTAAGTTTAATACCAAAATAAGCATGGTAAGCACGTGTTTTGAAACTTGTGACTGGCTTCCTATGAGAAGCAATGGTGTATTTTTTTACATGCTGCAGAACCCGTCGGGCTTATTTATGCACGATCTTCTAACTGAAGGCATCTCATTCACCTGCAAAACAAAAATAAATACAAATTAGTCATAAATTGATGCCACCGCCGCCCACCGCGTTTCGTATTTGGCGCCACCAGCACGACATTGCAACAATTCTGCAGCACACATAAAGCGAAAACACTCGTACATTCGCGAGGAAGAGTTTCATGTACACTTCCTGGGGAAGCTGCCCCGTTAACTTTAGTTTTGATCCACGAACTTTATGCTTCGCCGCACCAATATTTGGAAGATTTCGAGGTTTTATGACTTCAAACTGATGCCTTTTCGACATAATTACCCAGAAGTATCGGACCTGAGTATTGTTGTCATTAAAATAATCATTTCCAATCAAAACAATTATTCGACATGGTATTTTATACCCAACAACTTCTTTTAAAATGCTCTACACATGCGTACTTGTGAACAAAAAACGTCAAAAACGATATGTGGCCATAGTTCAAAAACTTGACCTGATTGAGCAAAAGCAATGTGGTTTTTTGATTAACTGCATCAAATTCGTCCTAATTCTGCTAAACAAACGCAGACAAAAAATTTGTTGTTGACCTGTGTAATCATCAAAAATAAAGAACGTGCAAAATTGTCGACTTTGCTGTCCCCGCTGACCACTGAAAAAAAACTGAGAGAATATGAAAAGAAGGATTCGTAAGGGAATTGAAAAATCTATGGAACATACAGGTGACAATTATACTAATTGTAATTGGTGCGATTGGAACAGTAACTAAATGATTACTAAAGGGACTGGAGGACTTGGAAGTTGGTGGACGAGTGGAGACCATCCAAACTACTACATTATTTAGAACGGCCAGAATACTGAGAAGAGTCCTAGAGACTTGAGGAGACTTGCTGTCACTCAAACTCGAGTGAAAGACCATCATCTAACGCTGATGTGAGAAAATCTAATGGGTAAACAACAACAATAATAATAATAATAATAATAATAATAATAATAATAATAATAATAATTTGCAAAATTGTTGACTTGGCTGTCCCGGCTGACCACAGAATAAAAATGAATGAATATGAAAAGACAGATTAGTACTTCGACCTTTCTAGGGAATTGAAAAATCTATGGAACTTGAAGTTGACTATTATACCAATTGTGATTGGTACTTTAGGTACAGAAACTAAAGAATTATTAAACGGACAGGAGGACTCGGAAGTTGGTGGACGAGTGGAGACCATCCAAACTACAGCATTATTGAGAACGGCCAGAATGATGTGAAGAGTCCTGGAGACTTGAGGAGACTTGCTGTCATTCAAACGCGAGTGAAAGACCAAGATAATGTGAAAAACTCTAATGAGTAAAGAATAATTCATCTGAATTCTAAATAGGTCATGACAGAGATATCTGTTGCAGACGAGCTTGACAGAACTCTACAAATCTTGAAAAACGTTTTAGTTCCCCGTTAATCATTCAAGTCGAATTGTCAAAGAAAATATAGACCCATAATTTCGATCAATTTCCTCAAATAAAGACAAATTAAGCTCAATCCGTCATTTTCTCCAGTTTGCATTAAGTGACATGAAGTAATCAACGACCATCTTTGCTCATATAAGCTGGTTCTCCCGGCTAATTTGCCAAGGTCTTATTTTTCGAGCTTTCATGATTATCGATTTCCTCCTTGTTTGTATGTAGATATATTAACACAGCCTACCTCTCTCAGTATATCGATCCGGCGCCAGCCACAAAAAGGCACTGTTTAATTAGGTTGCTGTCAGAGGGCGTATAACATTAATTACTGAACGGAAATTGGGTACAATGAACTTACAACGACACCGAGTCTAATTACTGTTGTGTTTGTGGGAGAAAAATCCTAACCTACCAATATCGTGAGGAAAAAGATGCTACTTAATGCTACCGTACACATTTTGAATGTTAAGTAATGGTTTGAATCAAACAAAAAAGAAAAGAAAAATTTAATTCAATAGTGGTTGAATGAGGGAAAACATGCAGTCTGAAAGAAAACCGTTGGATGAGAAAGCAGATAAAAAATAGAAAGATGACAGCCAATCGACAATGAATGACGGTTAAAATTGAACCAATCACAACCAAGAATTTTGAATGCAGTATGGGACATTTCTTTTATCAGGCATACTCCCGTTTCGATGTCACATACATTTCAATGTTCAAATGAAAAACAATGATACAATTACTGGAGTCTCATATAGTTTTATTAGTTGATTTTATGGTATATCAAATATTTTTGGGTTATCTTATGCTGAGATCAGACTTATAGCATGTTTTCAAGTAACTATTCTTAATTGAGAATAATAATTATTTGTTAGTGATGTTATATTATTTTATGAATTTGCCCCTATGTATCTATTTTTTAAAAAAGCAGATCAATATAACTCAGAGATGGGACCCGGTTATGCGCTACGTTCCGATTCTGATTTGGTCTGAGTGTAATGACAGAGAAAAATTAATACTCACTAACTCTATCTCCAGAATTTGGACCTCACCATATGGCGCAGTTAAATGTTCATTCCAGGATACACGTTGAGTGAGGCCTTGCCCTTCTGAAAGGGGCGTAATTGAACAATTCTACGCCCCAAAGCAAATGATTGAGTCGAAATTTTGCTATATTTTTGGTGCGTACTAATATGTGGGGCATATTAAACGTGGCCTAGAATTTTCAAGCTCTGTCAGGTACTCGTTATGGCTAGGTAACGTAGGGGTAGTTGGTGCGTTGTCTCATAGTTTCCTGCATTTCTCAGTATTTGATTTGGAAGTCATTCAGTTGAATGGACATCGTAGGTTATCACTGGAATCTATGTTTAAAGCCTTCAAACTCGGACTCAACACCGAGTATATTACAAAAACAGGTGTGCAAAAGTAAAAACTCAATTGAACTCAGTACCTGGCGGTTAAAAAAAAATTGTTCAGATTACAAGAAACTCAACGATCAGATTGGTAAAAAAACGGAGGGTTCCGAGGCCCTGTTCTAAGTCATAGACGCAAACCTAGTGAGTAGAACTTAGTGATTATCAGGCGAGCTCGGCATCAGAGAGTCCGGTATGTTTTCCACTTCTACGCATCTGGTGTCGCTTAATTGTGTCTCACGTAACCAAAATATTTCAAGATATTGCAGTCACCCGAATACATATCCGAATAAGATTAATTTGTTAATATATTATTAGTAGTAGATTGTGCAAATAAAAATATCGTGGGGTATCATCTCCACTCGATTTTGAAGGCATAGTTGCTTACGTACTGGCATCGTCATAGTTTATATTTTTCTCAAAAATTATTTCGATTACTTAATGGTTAATAGGAAGGGATTCTCCGTAGCATGGTAGTTAATGTGCTAAACTGTAGAATCTGGGTAATCAAGTTCGATTTCTAATAGGGCTATTAAGTTGAATTTGGAGCTGAAGCACCCGAGAAAAACATGAACTCCTTTATCTTCTCCACTTATGGGTTAAATAATATCACATCATTTTTTCGTCATGCATGGTTTGGCATTAAATAACGCATCAAGTTTTACAAGGCATTTTGCCCAGCCGGCTGGGGTTGTAGAAAACTCCGACTGCATCTCTTCAAACGCTTAAGACCTTCCACCAACGAAAAGCCTGGATATGATATTAAACAATCTAATGGTGAGGTTCCAGTAATGCTGGAACTTTGGGGAATGTGGGGTGCCCCTTCATCGCCATTGCTCCCAAGTCCACTATGTCCCAGAGTGGAAGCACGTCATGAGTTTCTATCTATTTGCAAAATAGAACTAAACTGTGTACTAAGGTTAAACTGAATTGCTTGAAATAGAACTGTTTTCATATTTAAACTACGTAATTATACTGAACTGGATTGTTTTGAATAGAAATGTTTTCACATTTAACGGTGTGTAAACAAAAACTATACTTATGCAAAATTGATTTGTTTGAATTAAAATTCTTTGACAAAATTGAATAGCTTGAAATAGAAATGTTTTGACGATTTTACTGTGTACTTATGCTAAACTGAATTGTATGAAATAAAAATGTTCATATATATAAAATTCGATTTGGTATTAAATGACCTACAGTTGTTTATATGCCATGAAACTAAACTAAATCAGACCAAAATTTAAATGGTATTAAACAAAGAAACCAAAGCAATCTACAAATCAGTGTGATTTTTAAACCATGCAACTAATGGTCATTTAGGTGCATAAATGATACATAATGGACTGATATCTAAGTCGACTGCGATGTAATGTCTGAAACCTACATCTTTTGTTAAACATTTTCTTATATCATCATTTTGGAAGAAGATATAATCCAGTTGAACTTAATGACTAATTCATGTGAGGTATGAATGTGGCATTTCATCTCATGGTTCCATCACTTCCAGAAGATATCAATAACTCTCAGTAAGCCTGCGAGAGTTTCCTGGTTTGATTGCTTGCAATTTCTAAGAGATAGCAAACCTTTGAATTTTAATACATATGCATTATTTAACTCAAACTATATTGTCGGTGAGAACAACTTTATGGAATCATATCACTCAACTGACAGACAGAAATAAATCAATACTTAAAACAGATGTGAAGAGAAAACTATAATAAATCGTAAAAAAAGATCCTACGGATGTTTGGCTGGCAAAAATCTACAGAATTTGCATCAGTATTGTTTCGTAATGCGCTTTGCTTATTGGTGCATTCTTTTGATTGTTTTGTTTTGGTTACAAATAATTCACGGTTGACGACGGATTAACTAAAATTATTTACAATTTACGAGTGGTAGTGTGCGGGGGAATAAAAATGAATTGCCCACATATTGGAATAAGCAACTGTTGTAAGAAAGTAATTTTTTCTATTGTTTTTGGTTTTTGTTATGATGCGTATGTCTCGTAGAGTAGATGTTGACTCCTATTAGTATAGTTAAAGGACAGTTGATACTGGGTTACAGTTTTTATGGGTGAATCAAATTTACATACGATGCTACATCTCACTGAACTTCGGAGGTCGTATGACTTTGGTTTTCTCTTGTGATTCTGATTATTTTCAGAAAACTTTTTATTTTACATCGTGTATTTCTCTTTTTCTTCTTAAAGGTGATCTTAGCTTATTTTCTATGGGTTCTTGATCCTTTTGTTTATATTTGATCCTTTTGTTTATATTTCACTTTTGTTTATATTTCACTTTTGTTTATATTTGATCCTTTTGTTTATATTTGATCCTTTTGTTTATATTTCACTATTTTGCTTTGTTTCACTGTCGAAATCATAGGTTTCCTCCTGCTCTTCATTCCTCAATTCTTTCACCCGTTCTACGTCTTCGGGTTCGATTCTGGATCTAAATAAATCTTCATCGGCCAGTTAGTACAGTTCTTTTTTTTTCTATAATATCTCTATTATATGCCCATTTTGTTATAGAAATTTTCCTTTTTTCTAAATTTCATGCTTTATCTTTTCTCTACCATGGATGTTTTTGTCGTTAATATAACATGGTAATGGGGGCTCTGATATGTCTCCCCATCAACACAGAAATACTTTGTTTTCTTTAAGCATGTTGAATCCTTTGGTAACTTTTTACAGTTTGCAACATTCTTTCTGCAATCCGATCAAAATGCTTGTGGTACGGGGTGTGTTGTTTGGTATTTACCAAATAGATTTTAAACCTGATCTTTGATTCTCGTCTCAAAATTCTGGCTCATTACCTATGATTATCATTTTCGATACAATTTCTTAAGAAGTATATTTAGAGCACTTGCTTTACATTTATGGTTTTTCATATCAATACTTTGATTACTTCAAGTTATCCTAAAAATGAATTCACAAGTATAAATTACAAGCTTACATTTTTTAACCTGTGTATGATCGATGTGAACACTAATCCATGGTTCTTTTTCATTTGGTCATGATTAAAGTTTAGTTTGTTTACATTTTTAATCCATTAAATTTTGAGCACCTTTTAATATAATTTACTCTTTTCGAATGTCCGAGCCATCAGGCTTGCAATATAAACTTACTTTGTTTTGCCGTTATGCCACAAAGTACATCATTATGTACACTCTGATATTCCCTTTCTTCAGATTAGTCAAAGGAATCTTGTCTCAATTGAATATTATGCTCATTCCCATAATTAGTGTGTTTCTCATTTCTTTCAAGGATCTCTCTGCCGTTGAGCAATTGTTCCATATATTTCTCTTTATTCTATCTAGTATCTTGTTAAATACAGGGTCTTGTCTTGTTTCTATTCTGAATCGATTTAACAGCAAAATGTCATTTTCCACCCAATGTATTATTTTACCTTTTAATTTTTTGGCATTTTCTAACTTTTCATCTCCACTCAATAGTCTGGATAAGGAGTTTCCATGCAAATGTGTGTTCTCTTTTACGTCGATCATGCCACAATCGAATGCTATAATCTAACATAATATAATTGATGTTACAATCTTTGGCAATTCTTTTCTGGGATTAAATATGAATTTAAAAGGTTAGTGCTCCGAATTCTTTAAAAATTTCGAAATTAA
This sequence comes from Sepioteuthis lessoniana, assembly GCA_963585895.1. Lineage (NCBI taxonomy): Eukaryota > Metazoa > Mollusca > Cephalopoda > Myopsida > Loliginidae > Sepioteuthis > Sepioteuthis lessoniana. The sequence goes on along the minus strand of OY757912.1, from coordinate 32,138,382 downwards.
TAAGAAATTTTGAGGTCTTTCCGTACTCCAAACTATTGTTAGTGCTTCTTTTTCAATATTGGATTAGTTTATTTCTACCGCCGTTAACTTTCTTCAAAAGTAAATTACTGGATGCTTTTCTAGTGATATGATTGCTGTTACAGCATGTTCACGCGCATCTAAAATTTAATTGGTTTGGTTTCTTTGTTTAAAGGCATATCAACCTTTCCAGGTTATTTAATGCCAAAGCCATTCTTCCTAGATGAACAGTAGTGGTACAATTTAACCCATAGCTGGAAGGATACGTGGGTTAATACCTTTCCCAAGGGTATTTGCCCGAAAGTGAACGTAATTGTGCGACTGGAGTACGAACTCGCTTGCTACGATTCCGTAGTCCATCGCTTTAACCATTACACCACGAGGACACCCCTCTAAAATTTGAGTAACTTCTCTCATCGGATCAAGGATTTTTATCACTGATTTCTTTGTTCTTTTGTTGTTGATGCCTTTTCCAATACTTCAAACGCAAAGTCAGTCTTTGTGTCCAGTTAAACTCAACATTTATTTTCTGTAACTTTTCGAACAAGTCAAACAATCCTTGTATCTGGGTAGATATCATAAAAATTAATTTGTCCCAATTCGTCCAATTCGTTTTTATTTCTTTTTGTGGATATTTCTGCTATTCTTTTGTTAGTGTCTCATTGAGTGATATTCCATCCGTTGATATTTGATATAATTCAATAACTTATCATCGTTTTTTTTCTGTCATTGTATATGGACACATTTGACTTTTTTCCAAATTTGCATGGTTTTGGGTTTCAATTCTTCTTTTGTGGACGCTTCCATACATATATCATCTTCATATATCATAGGTTTTACCTTTCCAGATATTTTGTTTCATTAATTTAATGTATCTCTTCATCTCTATGGAAAGCAATAGACATATGCAAGCGTATCAGGGTGTTTATAGCAGCGATTTCTTTGAATTTCTTCACAATTTTAATTTGGTTACATGCAGACTTGACTCGCTCTGCTGTAAGCCGCCACCCAACAAACTATATATATATATATATATATATATATATATATATATATATATAATATATATATATATATATATATATATATATATATATATATATATATATCTGTAGACGCTGTGTTTTGAACTTGACAAATAAGGGGACAGTGAGCTTTTGCCTTTTTTTTCTAAACTCTTATTTTAGATGCATATTTTAGATTTTATTATGGGTAAAATTTCTGCTGAATATTTAGAATAAAAGACTTTAATCTGAACCCTAGTTTAGAGCTGAACTATTAAAAACGAGGTAAAATATTTTTTTTTACTTTTGAAAATTGCAGAGTGTTTGAAAACATAAGTTTGCTTAAAAATATAATGCTTTTAAGATTGCAATAAACTATAAATAAGGATTCTCAGATAAATTTAGAAAATAAACCAGTTGTGTTAAAAATCAATAAGTGTACAAGGAGAGATTGACAAGAAGTAATCGAAGAAAAAGGATTTTTTCCACTCAACATATGCCTTGGACGATGGTAGCCACGTTTAATGGTAGCCCTAGAGCAACAATAATCTCCAGCTACAGCCCTACCAATGTTAGTGACGAAACTGACCTCATCGCCTTCTATAACGAACAATCCTCCCTTGTTTATAGCATCTCAAAACACGTTCTTATCATCGGTGGAAACATGAATGACCAAATAGGTAAAAACGTACACAAAAAATGCAGCTAACACAACTTGTCAAACAGAAATAAGGAGCATTTCACATATTTTATGCTACAAAATAGATTCACATGCCTTGATACTAAATTTCAGAAAAGAAAGGAAAAACTATGGACCTACAACTATGCAAACAATACTAAAGCACAGATAGACTCCATCTTCATAAAGAAAAAATGAAATAATAGCGCATTGAATTGTGAGGCATATTTCTCTGTTGAGCATGTGTCGTCCGATCATCTGATTGTCACGGCAAAGATAGAACTGAGCCTACGAAGAAATGTGACTCTAACAAACACAACCGTATACTATGACTGGTCTCTGCTTAACAATAGGGATGAATATACGTTAACACTAAGAAACAAATGTACAACAGGTTATAGCAGAAACACTTACTCCGAATAAAGAATATGAGAATTTCGTCAACGCCCTCATTGGAGAATGCATACTAACAAAACAAAGAGCTAAATCTAGAGTACCATGGGAGACATTAGGAGTTAGAAAAGAACCACAACCCTACGCAGTAGCAGGGACACTATCAACGCTCAGAAACTTAAGGTACAAAACGAATTATCTAACGTACATCTAAAAGAAGAAACAGGTAACATAAAATCTGATCAATAAGCTTCGAGACTTGGTTGAAGATAGACAATCTAGGATAGCTTGGCAGACAGTAAACAAAGTGAATTGAAGGATGAGTACTGCGAGAGCTAAAGTGAAAGCTGCGAGCCAAGAAGAACCAGCTCATCTGTGGAAACAACATTTCGAGAATTTACGGATGAACCTATCACAAAAATGATTAATGATGCACGGGACATAAAACTTGAACAGTTTACAAAAGAAGAACTCCGCTTAGTACTAAGAATAATTAAAAATAGGAAAGCAGCAGGGCTTGATGAAAAAAGAAACCCAGAAGTATGGAAGACAAGGAAATTCGACGATATGCTGCTCTGATACTGAAATGCTGTATATATCCAGAACACAATAGACAGATGGACAAAATGTTGTATTCTTCCTTCCCCCAAGAACGGTGACCTCGGAACAGCCAAAAGCTACCCAGCTACAATCCTTACAGGCTTAGTAGCCAAGATCTACTATGCTCTGTAACGTAACCCCATAAAACCTAATATTGAGAAAAATACTTTGGAAGAACCAAAATTGTTTTCGGAGATCTCGATCCACGACATCACAAATTTTGACTATCCGTCGAATTCTTGAAGGTGTTTGTGCAAAAAAAAACCCTAAGCAACATCATGATTTGTCTATCTTTCTAAAGACTCCATCCTCAGAAGAAAGATCTCGCATCAACATCCGACTAGCAAAGGCCTGGACAGCTATCAATAGGCTATCCGTCATATGAAAGTCAGACCTGACTGATAAAATAAAACGTAATTTTCTCCTAGGAGCGGTCGTATCAATTCTGCTATATGGATGCACAACCTGGACGCTAACAAAGCATATAAAGAAAAGGCTTGACGACAATTACACAAGAATGCTCCGAGCTGTATTGAATAAGTCCTGGAGGTAACACACTGTAAAACAGAGGCTGTACGCCCACCTACCATCTATCACGAAACCCATCAAAATTAGACTAAATAGACATGCAGAATACTGCTGGAGAAGTAAGGATGAACTCATAAGCGATGTACTACAGTGGACTTCCTTATATGGACAAGCAAATATTGGACGACCACCTAGGTAAGTAGCTGGGACTCATCTACAACAGCACTGTGCTGACACAGCATGTAGTCTAGAGGACCTGCTTGGAAGAATGGACGATAGAGACCGGTGGCAATAGAGGGTCAGGTAAATCCGTGCTAGCAGCGCACCATGATGATGATGATGATGATGCCATGCAGACTCGAGGTCTATCTTTTTTCCTAAATATTTTGTTCTTGCTAATTTATCATTCGCAGTTTAAATAGTTGGCACTGAAAATGAATCTGAGCATATTTGGTGATTCACCCATGTTTTGTCATTTCCTCATATTCTTGTATTCCCATCAGGTTTTCTAATGGCTACAATCAGGAAACCAAATATTTATAACTTAAGGGAGTTTTATCGCTTATTCGTTGCAATAACGGTTTATTTCAAATGTTAGCCATTACAATAGGTTGGATATAAATAGCCAACTTTTAAGATTCTAGATAGCACGGCTGATTGTTTTCCTAAGCTCTGAAATATTATATATTACTTTCTTCTGCTTTTAAAGAGCTTTTGTAAAATTCACTTTAAATACGTCATATCCTAATAGTCCATGATATTTCTTGCATGCTACTACTGAGAGGGGTATCTTGTAGAAACGCTTTGTTTTTATTTAGAGTGAACCTTCAAATATGACCATTTCAATCACAGTTACGTCGAATTGCTTCAACAAGAGATTGCTTTTTTATTAATTTGATTTTACCCACGGCACACATGAAGTTTCTCAGTATAAAATTAACGTTACTCTCGGTGTCGACTTGAATGTGGAAAAAATATTCCATACAGCTTTATTCTTCTCTGGTCTTGGTAGAAGTATTTATTGGATATATTTCAGTATTTTCTATTGGAGTGTGTGCGCCATCGACTTTTTCTCTTCTTTTGTATTTGCATACCACTTAATTTTTTTTTTTTGTGGTTTAAATATATATTTCCCCAGAGCTGTGCATTTATTCTTTTTTTTATCTAATGTTCTCTTGTCAGTATTTGCATCTGATAAACAACTTTGTTGTGTTGTTGGTCTCTTCATAATCTTTTAGGTAGTTGAATTATTTAATTAATTATAAATGTTGTACAAATCATATGCTCGTTTCTAAACTCAATGCACTTCTTTGTAATCTTTCGATTTTTTTATGATAGTGTAATATGTCTTCCATGCAATCAATTAATTCACCGCCACTTGTCGTGCTTTTGATTCACAGTTTTTCAAATTCATAATATTCTGATTCCTTTCATATGTACGCATATCGTATTATACACTCGTTCGTTTCCTTTCTTGTCTACATGAATTTTTAGAGTCAACTTGTCTTTGTTATGGTCATATTTTTTAAAATTATTCTAACAAGCTCTTCTTACGTTAATTATTCTAATTCTATTTGGTTGATAATGCCAATATTTTTTACAGACTTCACGGCCTACCGTAACCGGAAATAGGTCTGTGATTTAATTTTACCCTGCTTTTTGATTTATTAATCGTTGCCAACGATGCGAAATATCTGACCCCTGTTTTTATATTCTCCACTTCGTCCAGTGTGATTAAGGATTCTATCGGTGACACTATTGTTCTGATGAGTATATCTCACAAAGTAGATGTTGACTGGTTATTAGTATTAGCTTGATGTGGGTTCATATTGGGTGACTCCTTTTATGGGCATAACTAATTTACATAGGATGCCACAGTTTTTTAAAGGGTTTTGTCAGTAATTTACTTAAGAAATATTTAGAAAGAAAAATAGCAATATTTTCGGTCTCCCCTCCTCCCGAGCTAACTGCCACCATACAACAGAAAATGAAGTCGATACACGAACACTTGTCTATTCTAAAGATTAAAAGTTAAGCTGCAAAAGTGTGCAAAAAAGGCAACAAAAAATAAACACAAAAATAGGGGGTAAGACGTGGCCCGAATGCAATCATACTTGGTGTCAAACTGAACTTAACTATTTTTGTTGAAATATTCGAATGCATTTTATTTTTCAAAGCCATAGTTCTTCTAAAAAGCAAGTCAAAAACTGTATTTCCTATATTTTTCGAATATTTAAGTGCTCAAAATCAATGAAAGCAATAGTACCACAAATAAGATAATGCTGTTATAAATGAACGAAAAAGAAAAAAAAAAGTTAAAAAGAAAAAAGACAATTACTGAATCAAAGGTTAATTTTTGAAGTAAGGAATAAGGTCAATCCACAAAGCCTGACACAAATCATAAGGAATTGTTCGACCTAACAACCACCATTTACGAAAACTATCAAAATTAGACAAACCAGACATGCGGGACACAACTGGAGAAGCAGGGACGAGCTCATAAGTGATGTACTCCTGTGGACACATTCACAGGTACGAGCAAAGGCAGGACGTTCAACTCGAAAATACAGCAGCTCTGTGCCGATACAGGATATAGCCCGGAAGACCTGCCTAAAGGAATGGACGATAGGGAGTGGTGGCGAGAAAGGGTAAGAAATATCCGTGCTGATAACGTGACATGATCATGATGATGATGAAGGCAGAGAGAAAAGTCAAATGTTTAAAAGGGAGCGTGTAGAAGTCTTACAAATTCTAATTTGGCAAATAAATCTGTTTAAAAGCAAAAAGAATAAAGACTTAAATTCTAGATTTGCGTGGCTGGTTTGAAATATTTTTTTATTTACTTAAATCACCCGAATGGAAATGAAAGCACTTTTTGCATTTATGATGAAAATGTCTAAATAAAGTAAGGAAAATTGTTTCATAAAAACCGATGTCTCAGAGAAATCTTCATTTTAGTCGAAAAACTCAGTCCTGCCCAAAAGTCATTTCATACGCTCCATCTTAAATAAAAAAAGTATAAAGAATATCAAGATTTAAAAAGAGGGTTGAGAATTCCACATATGTTGAATCTTCAGAAAAAAAATTAAAAATATCACCTATATATATATATACATATATATATATATATATATATATATATATATATATATATATAATACGAGAATCATTAAATAGGTTTCCAGACTTTTTTCGTATTGGCACTTTTTTTGATAGTACACACATGAAGCTCTAGTTCCCTTCGAAGTAATCTCCTCCAGCTGCAATGCACTTGTTGTACCGTTCCAACAACTTCTGGAAGGCCCCATGGAAGTCCTCTTGTGTAAGCGTGTCAATGACCTTCGTCACAGCCTCTTTCATCTCCTCAATTGTCTCATAACGACAGCCTCTGAGCTTAGGGAATGAACAAAAAATCACAGGGAGCAAGGTTTGGACGATATGGAGGCTGAGGAAGTGTCATGGTGCCCATCTTGGTCAAATAATTTGTGACAAGGATGGAGGTGTAGACTGGTGCATTGTCCTGGTGGAAATGTCACTTACCCGATTTGAAGACTGCAGGCCTCTTCCGAAGGAATCTCTTCCTAAACTCCCTTAAAACCTTAACATAGTAACCCCAACCTTAACTCTTTGGCCAATCAACTCTGGTGTATTGACCTCTTTACTCCTGCCACACCTCTCATCATCCCTTACAGACTCCCTGCTTTCCTTTACTCTCTTATAACACTCAAAAACTGATGCTCGATTCACGCAAGATGGTCGAAAAGCAGTCTGAAACATTCCATACGTTTCTGTGGCATTCTTTCCAAGTTTAAAACAGGATTTTATTGCATATCGTGCTTCTAAAGTGTCCTCACGTCCAGACTGCATTTTTGAAATTCACCAGCTGTGACAATCAGGCTTTAGTAGGGTGTATTCCGTTCCCTGCTATACCTGTTCATTTGAACCTGAAATCCTAAAAATGAGTCAGTCATCTCATAAGATGTATAGCAATAGCATACTGAATTTTCAAGAGTCTACGACTATTTTAAATGCCCATACAAAGAAGTCTGGAAACTTATCTAAGGCACCATGTGTATATATATATATATATATATATATATATATATATATATATATAAAGAGAAAGAGAGAAGAAACTTATCCTACGCTATGTTCACTGTTATCTTGCTTCAGCTTGTCACTGGATAACAGATTCTGAGGGAGGAAATTATTATACAACCCCTTTTAGAAAACATGGGATCCAGTATGCTGGATGCGATGCTTGACTGATGAATCCAAAAGCCGTTCAGCAGTGCACATCACGAAATGCTGGGCGGAGGAATCTCATAGTTCAGTAGCCACAGTCATATTGTTCATTCAGACGACTACTACTACTACTACTACTACTACTACTACTACTACTACTACTACTACTTATCTATAAGAGTAGAGTCTAATAAGAAAACAAAAAAGCCATCTAATTAAAACCATAAGTAAAAACCACATCCCTCTCCACGCGGGTAAAAAGGATCACGTTCATTTGAGATTCTAGCTCCGTCCCATTGATTAGATTATCATCAATGTTTGTTTTATCGAGTGTACTTTGCCAGTGTTTATTCTATGTATAAAAGAGGTAGTTTTGACATTAAATCTGACGTTTTCTTCTCAAAATTACTCCATAATTTTTAGCTAAAATATTGACTCTTTATTAGTCCTTGACGATAAATAATTTGTCTGGTTAATGGCATTCCAGTCTTTGTAGGTTGTTTAATATCTAATCCCCCCTTCTAGAATATTAGTGGTACTACTTAATCGATAGCTGAGTGAATATGGTGGTTTATACAGAGTGGAACGATAAAATTGTCGTCCTAAAGAAAACAACACTACAGCTTTATTTAAAAACTTTTATTGAAAAAATCAATTCAGGTAACTTGATTATGTAGTAGAGCTGACATCTATTCAATGTAGCCGCCTTCAGCCTCAATCCCCGCCTCGATACGGATCCGGAACTGGGAGTATGCCTTTTTCACAAGCGCCGGCGGGAGCTCGGCGAATACCCGGCGGATGGTGGTGATCAGGCTGGTTTTAATGTTGTGGGAAGTCATGTTCGTGATGTTCTCGATGTATGACCAAACAAAGTAGTCCAGCGGGTTCAGGTCGGGGGGGGCGGGGGCAGTGAGAGTAGGGTGCAAAATCGTAGCACTCCTTCTGAAGCCAATCCTGGGTCTCTTTGGACTTGTGGGCCGGCGCCGAGCCCTGCTGCCATACTCGGGGTCTGCCACCGACCGCCTGATTGCACCAGGGGATCACCACACTCTACAGCACATCTGGGTACACTTTCGTGTTGACTTTCAAGCCGACTTTGAAGATTTGAGGTGGCATGATGTGGGCCTCACTTGAAACCACACCAAAGACCATAACCGTAGCCGGAAACTTTGTCCAATGCGTTGGCCTGTGCCCTCAAGTGTTGAACCGTCCGGATTTGCATTTTGAGGGTGCTGGCAATTGTCCTGTTGTCATAACTTGGATCGGTAGAGAGCATGAGTTGTACAGCGGCGCATCTCCGATCTCGCTCGTTGAACATTGTCACTTTCAGACATGATAGAAGGCTCTTATCGCACTTCGGATTTGTACACAACTGTCCAACTAGTAGATGGTCAGCAACAAAAAAAGTAAACCGGTTTTTATTAAACGGAAATGGAATCATGTCGTCTTTTCCAGGGTGACAATTTTTTTCGTTCCACCCTGTACTTTTCCCAAGGGTTTTTCTTTCGAAAGTGAACGCAATAATACGACTGGAGTCCGAACTCGTTTACTACCATTCTGCAGCTTTAACCATTACAGCTAGAGGACACCGACCTAAATAATTGGTGTATCTTGAAATATTTATTCTGACTTTTACTTGTAGTAATACACCATATTACACTGTCAGCCCACTAAGTGCTAACATACATATTACTTGATTGCGTAGTTTTTGCAAAATATTTTAATGTTGGACATTCTTTTTATTACTAATGGTTATAATTAATGAATTTAAGTGAACATTCGTATCTACTAGTTTTTCCAGGTAATGAATAAAATATATCATGGATAAAATATGCAACGCTGAAATATCCTCCAGACAGTTGTTTACTCATGACACCGTTGACTATTTAAAATTGCGTCAAACTTAATTCAATAATACTGTAATATTAAATGAAAACGAATGTAATATGCCCTTAAATACGGCACGTTATTGTGTAAATAATTTAAAAGTTATAAAAGTCACGTATATTTCAATAGACATGTTGGTTGGCTAAAAGGTAATATCACGGATCGACGAAGAAGAGTTCAAACTCCTGCTGCGACAGTCTGTGTTCAGTTTGTGTTCATGTCATTTTAGATAAGCATATATTCAATTTTACCTCCTGCAATGAGGGAATAGTACAGCAGTTGGCACCATATAGCATTGTAAAAAGGCGATATAACAGCTTTTCGTAGATCATGTCTTTTTAATGTTGTCGTCATGTAAAAAAAAATCAGATGAGACTTTAACGGTTATCGTCGCAGTAAAAATTAAAGCAACGACACGTGTTTAAATTCTAGACTCAACTAGTTGCGTTTCACTTCGCGCTCATATCCTTAAAAATCCATCAATTCTTCCTTCAGCTGAGTAAATCATAGGGCAGATTGGTTCTTTATCTTTAGTAAGTTAATATGCCAAGGAAAAGGATAACTTTGTATTCAAACTAAAAGTATTCCGTTTAAAAGTTGGCCTTGTATCACATCCATCTCATGGTGATAATTTACTTAGCTTTTTACTTAGATGTGGCACAAGGCCATATGGAAGGGACTCCCAATGAGACTCGAACTTACTCTTGTAGGTTTGCTAGTCTAGCTTGATAATAATTACAACACCAGAGGCGCCCATCTTTCTTGTGGCCATGGATCCGTATTTCTACATACACGACAGTTCAACCGATTACTCTTTTTGGTTATGGTGAACGTTCCATTTATACAGAGTCGTCATTTACGTAGCAGCATTAGGTTTGACACAAGGTTAGAAATATGTTGCACTTATGGAGTTTTGTGTATGTTCCGTAATTTACGGGAGTTACTTCCATGTTTAGTTTCTACAAATACAACACAAATTATACAAACACATGAACAAATGCAATGTAACAACAAAGAACCTTACGAAACAAGTAATTTAATAATCATTATAAACAGGATAAAAATAATTAAAATACAGCTATGCCCAGTTGAATAAAAATATGATTTGTTCGCCTGTTTGTACGTGTGTATTTTTGGGAAAAGACTCTTGAGTCAATGTGTTCATAGTTGACCGAAGTTAACAGGATAAAAACTGACTTTACTTACATGCATATGTATGCGTGTGTGTATATATGTGAGGAACCGTAATTATGAGCCTTTTCTTTTCCACACGTGCGTTTATGAGCCTTTTCTTTTCCACACGTGCGTTTTATTCATGAACTTTGGCGACAATGTGTCGCATCGCAGTAGTCGGAAAAAAAAAAAAACAACGTCGCATGCTTCTTTGCTGAGTCCTGTGTTCAATGCCTTCAACTGTCCTTCCTTGCCTCTAGCAGTGGAATGCCCCAGTTAATTACATTCTTCGTTATTTGTGATTTTTGGGATAACTAAAGTGAATTAAAAATAGGATTTGGTTAGGTTTTATTGCGGGTCATAAAATTCAAGCGCGCAGACATTTCTAGACCAATCAGATTCGTATATTTAGTCATTTATTATGGAGCCTAAATATTTTTTCTTTTAATTAGTTTCTGAGCTGAATTTTGTAAAATGTTCTTATTCTGTGTTTTTAGCTGATTGGTTGAAAAATATAAAAGTGTAACTTCAATGTCAATGCAATTTCGATCCGAACTTTCCAGAATGTTCTTATTCATGTTTTTGGAGTTGATTATTTTAAAACGAAAAGAATGTGTATTCTATCCACTCCTTGACAAGAAAAATCACTAATAATGGTCAACTAGTCAAGCTCGGTAACAATCACTCAACACGAATCCACTTTTTAAAAAATCGTAGCAATATTTTGAGAAATATGGAGAAAACAGTAAATATCTGATTCAGTCTTCAGTCGCAATGGATCTGTGAGACTTGCATGCTGAATAATATTCCAACGCAAGATGTGGGGTAACCGTCTACTTTCATACAGTTATTTGTAGGCTCTGTTTGTTATGCTTCTTTTTATCATAACACGTGTATTTTGGTTAATATCACAAAACTGCTCCCCATTGCCTGCAACGAACGTGTCATTTATGCATCTGCAGTTTTTGACAACATTCCGTTCAAAGATACACATGTTGACAGCAAAAAAATAAAATCTTGATAGGAAGAAATTTAAATAGTAAAAAGAAATATTTATCTCCAGCAAATAAATATTTCGTTAGGTATCTGAAAACGCAATCTTTTTTTTATTATTATTTCTGTCTTATTTTTCTTTTGCTTTTTAACGTGTATACTTCAAAACTAGTTCAGCTTATTTTGAAAGTTTTTTTTTTCTTTTTACACAAGTTGAAACATCGAATATACCACCATAAAAAAACATGAACAGAAGCTGAAATGGATGCTTTATGCTAGCAAATGTACGGAACATTTTTTCCCTTAATTTATAGCTTATATTTAGAATATTCCTACACCATCTGCTTTTGAAACATCATTTTATGAACTTGTATTTTGAACGATTTTTTTACCATTACCATAAGCATTTACGATTGCAAATAAATTTAAACCACATACATTTCACACCAAATGCGAAGACTACAGGTGCTTGCAATTTCATATGTAAAAACATAGATTCTATCTCGTTTAAATCCACAGCAGAAAAATAGATTCTTGCTTATATTAGATATTATATTTGAATATACATATATATATATATATATATATATATATATATATATATATATATATATATATATATATATATATATATATATATGCGCTCCAAGTTAATGCATTCTTTGTGTAGTTGGTTGTCTGATATAGCTAAATAAGGATATGAAGCTAGTTGTACCAAATAAATATAATATATAGTATATGTATGTTTTTACAGAATGGTCTTTTATATTTAAAAATTGGCTCCTCGCAGGTGCTAGAAGTACTGAGTGAGTAAAGGTAGGTTTTGTACAAAAACATCCATGTCCTTTCAGTGATAGTCATGGTAAAGAACGCTGAACATTGTGTATTTATAAATAAAATTTACTGAAAAAATGATGTCTATCATTGCAAGGCAGTTGTTATTTCGTAATCATATTGGATTAGGTCGACATGGAAAACATTTTGAGGGGATAAACATATTCTTGTTGCTTGGGCATTTCACAGTGGCCGGCAGGTTCAGCTGATGAGATTTTGTTCGTCGTGACAACGGTACTTAAAACAAAGACAAAGGCAATGAAGAAATTTAGAATGGCGCTTCAGGAGAGTACATAACCAGTCGGAAATTTTTAGAAAATCAAAAAAATTCAATAACTCTAATTTAGTTGGAAAAAAGTCAAATGTTAAACAAATAACTAAAATGTCAAAAAATAACATGATTTTAAATGTTAGGAAATATTAATAAGTTATTGAAGTTATTTGACGTATTCTAAAAAATCTACCATCTGAAGTAATTGGGTTAAACGAAACAATCACAATTCGCTTCAATCAAAAGGTAGTAAAATCCTCAAATATTGATCTAATGATAAATACATATAAGTTTTTGCATCCTTTACAGTCTAGTATACAGACCTTTTTCATCCATAACAGCCAGTAATATATTATCCATTGATTTTTAATTTTTTTTTACATCAATGGGTTGAATTTCAAATACGGTAGTTTTCATTGCTTTCCACATGCCTGCTTTGCTACTATAGTCCTTGCCACCTTCAAATAACTGTTATTGACTATAGACTTTCGATAAGATTCAAACCAGGAATAAATGGTAACTATTCAATTATTTTCTCTCCAGTAGATATTTTTTATGCTCAAAGAAATCACGAGATAACAAAAATATATAAGATGGAGTATTGTTGTGCGTAAATACACATTTCCCTTTTAAGCTGCAAGAATAGGACTTCTACTATTCAAAGAAAGTCTGGTAAGTTATCACTTTTTAGTTTAGCTTCTTCATCAAATTTGAACGGTTCAATTATGTTTTGGTCTACGATTCCATCCCATATTATCACATTACTACCTCCTTTTTGTCTTCTTTTAGTCACAGGCACGTCTAAATCGGAAGAAATTCATCCTTTCGTCTGTTCATCTGGTTATCAAATGTCACTCGAGATTAGTCCGTGAAAATTACTTTAGAGATGTCAATAATCATGTATTTCTTGGCCCATTTTTGACGCTTTAAAATATTTACTTTTTTGTGATCAGATTCCTAAAGAATTTTTTTTTCAGATCCCAGTTCACAAAATATTCTCCACCTTTAAACCTTCCTGACTCCATTGATTCCAGTCTTTTCGAAATTCTTTGCTCCGATAAATTGTAGTTGTTTCACTTTTGCTCGTTCATTTCTTATAGTTTCAATTTCTCAACTTGGTTATATTTTCAATATCTTTCTTTAGAGCTTGATGATCCCTAAAAAGTTCCTTTGATATCTTCAAAGTGGATATTCTCCAACTCAGTATCTTTTTTTATTTTCGTCTTTTTTTTCAGCATTTCTCTGTAACTTCCTTTTATTCGTATGTCAGCATACTCTATGGACCAAATGAAAAAAAATATATCTGGTCTTGAGTCTTCATTTAATCAGTATCCTCACTTCAATCGGTTCGTTTTTACAAATTACAAATATCTCAAGAACAAGTAAAAATGGCAGATAAATTATTCAAGTATTTTACTAAGAGTTGAATTTGACAAATATAGGTTTAGATGTTTTCGAGTCGTTGAGGTTAATTTGATTTACATAATTGCTTGAGGCAGGCTTCACTTAGTGAAAGAAACAATTTTGACAATAGAATATTTAAAACAAATAGTTGACAATAATAAAGGAAAATGGAAAAGTTCTTTTTGCAAAATTGAACTTTGAATCGGATCTGTGTTGCTAATATATTATTTATGCTTTAAAAACGAGAGATCCTTTTGCCAAACACAATGTAGAGATAGAGAAACCGAAAACAGATTATTATTACCTGATTTCTAATGAATAAAGGCCGCTATACAATGTTAAGTGCGTGTGATTAACTGGGAGATTTAAGTCAAATGAATTCGCAAACTGATGTTCAAAGTGAGAACTTAATATGGAAAGGAATTATTTACACAAAAGGAAATCACCGTAACATAATAGCGAACATGTAACATAAGTATCTTAGTGAGTTTGAACTTCATTTGCGCTATTGCGTTCACTTTTGTGACGGGAGATAAATTTCTATGGGAGGAGAGCGATAAGAAAAATATAAGAATGAAAAGCAGACAGAGATTCTACAAACGAGCAGCCATTGCAAAGCACTTGCTGTAGGTCAATTAGTCAAGGGTGAATGATTGCGGTAATTAAAAATGACTAAAAAAAACCCGGAAGTCTCAAATCTTCTGTGCTGGCGTTGAACTAACGGGGACGTATATTCTCCTTCCTCCGTCGTAAAGGGGCGGTTCTGGTTATGAAAATTAGTTTGCTCGGGGACGTGACGAGGTAAAGAAATAAGTAAACACTAACCAGGACAATGTGAAGGTAGACGAAAATTTCAAGCTCTTATTATTATTATTATTATTATTATTATTATTATTATTTACCTCTCGAATTTTTCGCTCCAGAATTACCCGATGGTTTTTAACTGGAGTTTGAGTGACAGCAAGTCTCTTCAAGTGTTCAGGACTCTCCTCAGTATTCAGGCAGATCTCAGCAATTCTGACATTTGGATGGTCTATCTTATTATTATTTTTACTTTATTATTATTATTTTCTCCCATGAGATTTTTCCACCCCAGCTTTAGATGTTGTTTTTTCATTGGAATTTTGAGTGACAGCAAGTCTCCTCAAGTCCCTAAGACTCGTCTCTTTAGTCCTGTAGATCTCAACAATGCTGTTCTTTAGATGGCCTCCACTCATCCTGTTTCTTCCAAGTCCTCCAGTCACTGTACTCAACCTTCGGTGACTCTACCGAACGCAATTGTATATATATATATATATATAAAGTAATGAATTTGGCATTAGTGATCCAACGAGGGTTAACATACTGTAAAACTAACTAATCTTATTTCATTGTTTCATAACTGATGTCTTAATAAGCAAAAAAGAGCAAATATTGGACGCATTGCGGTATCAGATGAATTCGTTGATCATTCGAGATAATTATAAAGTAATTCTAGAAAAAACTCAAAACCTTCATGTTAATGAAATTATCTTTGGCGTCACCCGGTCGGATAATCTGATAGACTTTCTATTAATGTTCATTGTTTTATTCTCTGAACAGACTGTTTAATTCCTACAACCATTGAATTTTGTTCAACGTAACCCCCGCTAAATAGGATCAAAACGAGAAGTCAGTCGATTGCCGTGTGCATTGACAAAAAACATCGTAATATCTTTTCGAAGATATTCGTAAACATTTCACTTTAGATGTAACGTAATCGATAACACTAACTTTAAATAAATCGTTTACTAAATCGTTATTAACTGTATCAATGATATCATTTGGCGGTAGAGTTGCATATGCAATGTAAATTCATTTGAAGTATACTTAAGATTTATTCAAATCCGATTCAAAGTTTAATTTGAATAAACCTTACTACAGGTTCAAAACACAGTCAATAGTCTCAAAGGTTAAGTCTAAATTAATTATGAAGAGATCAGTTATAATGAGAAAACTATTGAATAATATTTTGAATCATAAATAAAATTTACTATTGCATAAATCATCTGGAAGGAAGTCTGTCGCTCATATATTACGTCTGTTGCCCATATATTTTATGGTGGACGTGAATAAAAGTGTTTTATAATTATCCGTTATAGAACTTTTTGACTGTACAAAGTGTTTCATTTATTTGTTTATAAAATATTGTTGCGATACCTCCGCTTATTTTGATGAGTTTAAATCTCTAACATATCTTAAGATCTTCCTTTCAAAGAGTAATAATGAAAAAAAAAAATGGAAACACTATATTCAATTTTTAATGATTAAAAAATAGCATAACTAATCTAAGATATCTGGATATTTTTCAAAAATTGAAATAAAAAAGCACAAAATTGCAATTCTACCAAGAGGAAATTGGAGGTTTCTGAGAGAGGAAATGAATTCAGCTTACAGAGTTCAAATCCTAACCCTGGCTGCTTGCATTTCACGTAGCTCTTATACCTTTGGAAATGGTATGGAGCCAACAAATTTTCCTCAAGCCATTAGTACGTAGAAGGGTATACTTACCCTTTGTATGACAACCTGTCTAAGTGAAGGTAAAATTTCAATTAAAGCCAGTTGTAGACCTAGAAAGGGATGGGTACCGCAAGTCTATCCATTGTCCAGACACAATATATGAGCAGCGCCGTTTCAAACAAATCAGGTTATGAAACCTAAGTATTTTACTTCAAAAATCCACAAAGTTAAAATTGAATTTATTCATGCTAATGCATGAAACATTCTTTCTAAAATTTAATGTTGATATTTAAAATGTCTACATCATCTGCTCATGAGAACGTCTTTTTAAAAACGTTCATGCTCACTTGACATCATATAATTGTTGGTATATGTTTCACTTATATTTCTTTTACTGGATTTAGAATATTCCAGACTCGTACTCTGCTTAGAGGTAAGACGCGGCAATAAAAGGGTATCCCGAGTATGATAATTTGCTGCATCCGGTTCGGGAGCTGTGGAATGTTTGGTGTCATCTCTCTATTTGCCTATTACTCTCATTTAAACCTTGACAAAGAATGTTACTGTCTTTTTATCATCTCATCTATCGAGCAAATAGTTTCTGAGATATTTGAGTTACGTGATAATTTTCTTCTGCGCAGTTTGTTTGAAGTTCGGAGTCTTCATTATATGACGATCGTTTAAAAAGAGTACAGTGCGCTAGTATTGATCTACGAGCCTATTGAGAGTAGGCAGGCTATCTATTAAGTCCGTAGGGAGTGGATAGAACCGCTTTATAATAACGTAGACAAGAACATAAGTTACTGCACCGAGGCGTATTTCTTTATTTCATTTGTTGATATTAAGTCAGAGTGGTTGGAAGACGTCCTAACCTCGCATCAGGTAATTTCTTATTTTAACAGTTTCTTTTTCTTCGACTTCATTCATTTTCTCATATTTATAGTTGAAAGTGGAAAGTCATATCGTCTGATACAGATGTCTGTTCATATCACGTGGGAAATGGTTACTAGGAGGAGTCAGGCACTTCGTACCTAACTCATCGATATTCCTAACTGTGAGTCAAATGTCTTAATCGCTAGATTATTTCATTGTTGTGTATTCTACTAACAGAACCGATATCTTACGTCATTCAAGACTGTTTTTATTTATTTGATTATATAAGGAAATCATATGGAAATAATATCTCTCTCCAGATCAATTTACTAACTTTCTTTGTTGATTTCACACTTCGTTCGTTCAAGGTTAAAGTGTTGAACATATACAGACCAAATTGATGCCTGTTTGAGTGTTTTAACTCACAATATCCTCCAAGATGAACTAATGGATTTTAGAACAGCTTTTTAGGAATACTTATAGAACTAGATTGATTTATTGATTTTAAGGGCTTGTAACCTATTAGGGGTTATTTAATTCCAAAGGTTTAGGGAATCGTGAACGTTTATATTTACGTCTTGTGAGTAGTTGTATCTTAGGTGATTTTCTTGCTCGCAGTTATATTATATCAGATATTCATTTATAATGTAAGGGGCTAAAATGTATATTTTGTCCATAGATTGAACCCTTACGGGTATTACCATTCTCTGTTAGAGTGAACCATGGCTTAATGATAATGAAAGTATTCTCTACACTCCCAGATCTCTAGACAGGAAGACTCACCATCCAATGCAAATTAGTATTTTACCCAGAACACCCATTATTTGAATTGCTCCTCTGAAGGGGATGTATATAAGGTACTCTAAGTCTCATCAATATGATTTTATCGATCTGGACGTAGTAAATATAAATAGAAGTACTGCATTACAAATCATACATGGTCTCATAATTAATTATTAGATCGAAATTAACAGAGAAAGGGGAATAAGAACGAATAAGAATAATAGTAATGATAATGTTATGTTTATTTGAGGATTTCGATCGTTTATTTGTTATTTATTATTCTCTTAAACAGACTGATTTGCGAGATATGGACAGCATTTTTGGTTGATGTCCGTCTCAAATTTCGTTCTTTTTTTGTTTTTGTTTTTTTGTTTCCTTCAACATTAACGAATGTCTTCAGAGTAGACAACAGCAGAATTGATATAACCTCATCTCGGGATACTTGCGCGCACTCACTACCCTACCCAGAGTAGACTAGACAACAGAGAAGCAAAAAATTAAGGACGATTAAAGCATTGTTTTCCTGATTATGGAGTCTAATTTCCATAATCGGATCATTGTCCCCGAGAGAAGAGTGGATACTGCATGTCAGCTTGAATTGATGCAGTTTTGTGAAAAGTGATTATCCAGATTTTTATCATTCTCTCCCTCTCACTCTCTCTCTCTCTCTATATATATATATATATATATATATTTCCTATTCTCTCACTCTCCATCTATTTAAGTATATATATATATATATATATATAGAGAGAGAGAGAGAAAGAGAGAGGTAGGTAGGTGTGTGTGCCCGTATGTGTCCGGAACAGCTACAGCAATTTTACTTCATATATTAAAACCATTGTGTAACTGTGTCTAAAAATAAGGGTGGCTATATCCAGGCAGAGTTAGATGCATCATCATATTTACCCAACCCCTCCACTCGGGCAGGATATGACTCAAGGTCAATTTTTTAAGCGGAGTTAAACAGGTTTCAATTCAGAGTTTTCCTTCTCCTAGACTAGTTGCCTCATCAAGGCTGAAGAACCTAGTCTACCCTACTATTTACCCAAAGCTGGATGGAGAACAATTGGATTCATACCTTTCCCAAGTGTATTAGTGCTATGTGAAATGCAATCAGTCCAGGATTTGAACTCGTGTCGCCGTGTCCAATTCTGCGACGATAACAATTACACCACGGGTACTTCCTAAGTTAGTTGCATCATCCATACCGGTGATTTTTCTTTTTTTTTCGTTTGAACCCAGTGAAAAGTCACGGTTCCAGTTATTGATTGTGGTATTGAACGATAAGAGTTACTTCACTGCTAGGCATTCATATACCTTGAATTGAAACACTCTATCGACACTATAAAGTCATTGCCCCATATCTATTCTAAGCTCAATAAGACTTTCCGAAGTTGTATCTTTCTTCTGTACTTTCTTCGCGCTGGTTTTGGATGCGGGAAGGTTCTATCTTTTTGCAAAATTGGTATTATTACTTATTAAGATTTATTGTCAGTTTCTCTTCCTGAAATCATAGTAAAATACACAATTTGAAACAGCTGATAGTGGGAACGACATACGAATTTTGATGTCTATAATATTTAAACTGTTCATCTTGCTAGAATAATTTTGTCAAAACAATTAGAGTATTTATTATTTCTTTCTATATTTTGTTTTTGAATTCCCCAGCAAATATGAGCGAAATATTACACATAATTTTATGATTAAGTTTGACAAGTTATTTCTGTTTGGTTATAATTGCTTTTTATTATTTCGTTTTATAGGCAATTAGGTTTTCTGTTGTAAAATTAAACTAAATGAATTTCGTGAGCAGAAAAGCTTCAAGCGAAACCAAAACTTGAATTTCCTGCTTTTGAGAGAGATATTTTTAAATGGTGCTTAATGTACTTAACAATGAAAATACTTCATCTCACAATCTGTATACGAATTAAATGAAACTCATTACTCATCGTATAAATGACGGGGTTATACTAGCAGGGAATGGTTGTTCATCTAGAGCATAGGTTGCCTAAAATATATTCAAATTATCTTAAGTAAATCAAACCAAAATAATAAATAAATAAAGAAAACAAAGAAATACAGCGAAGGAAGTACAAAACGAAAAGATGAAATAAAAGGGATTAAGTACTCTTAAAACGAGAGAAAAAAAGAAAAATGGTGAAGAAAAATTAAGAAATTATATATATATATATATATATATATATATATATATATATATGTGTGTGTGTGTGTGTGTGTGTGTGTGTGTGTGTTTACGCTTATATATATATATATATATATATATATATACGCTCAAAGCACTTCCCTGACTCTTTTTCGCTTCTATCCATCCAAATTATCCAGCGTTCCCACATCTAGCTTGCTATCTGTGTCGGTATAGTACTTATTTAAGTAAGTGTTTGCTGGTCGGTCAACATTTGCACGTCCATCTGCAAGACTCCATAAGAGAACGTCTCTCTCGAGTTCGTCCGAGCTTCTCCAGCAGTGACTAGTTTGTTTCACTTTAGTTTTTTTTATGAGATGGGAGACAGGTAAGATCTTGCTTCCAGGAATTATTCAAGACAATACACACAATTCTTCTGTCGTTTCCATTTACCTATTTCTCAACGCGTTTGGTTAGAGGCTTGCAACTTTTAGAGGAGATGGCTTCTTTTTGTTAAAATACAAGAAATTTTGTTTTTTAATTTTCCTTCATTTAGAAGCCCGTGCTCCCTGCCGCTTATACTTGGATATGCAGCAAGCATTCTCCTTTTCGTTGGTGTACTTGTAAGGAGTGCAATGCTTTCTGCGTTGTCTGCATCTGTTTGTTTGTTTTTTTTCCAGAATATCGTCTGCTTCTCGCCTTTTTTAATTGCGAACTAATTTTCTTTTATCAGAACTCTGTATGTTTGAAGCACATAATCTATGCAAATGATAAACAAACATGGCGCTAATGTCTCTCCTAGCAAGATATCAATGATAATTTTAAAGAAGTCGGTATCCCCCTCAGGTGAACGAGCGATTGCTTTAATGTTTTTGTAATGCATCATTACAATGGTAACAAGTTATTTGGGAAAACCATAGAAAAAGTGTATTTTCTCTTTCTTTCCTTTGTGAATGGAATCGAATGATATGGAGAAAAATACGACTTGTAGTGTTGCCTTGAGTTCCTTAGCTCATATTTCTTTGATGATTTGACGGATTGTCAGAATCTATCAGATTGTGGTTCGAAAGATGTTATTTTTCCTCAGAATTTTTACGATTTCCGTTCGGAAACGATTAAGAAGCAAGATGTTATACACCTCAGCAGCTATTGCTGTAAGATTTCCGCTTCTTTAGTTCTTAACAATTCCATTCTCCCCATTCTTGTAGAAAGGAAGGATGCAACCTTTAATTCATTTTCTATTCTGTTTTCTTTTACACAGCGTTGCGACGTCGGAGGAGTAAAATTTTCTTATATTCCAAATTGCCGGGTGTATGTTTTATTTTTATTTTTTTTATTTTTTACTTTATCAATACTCCTTCAAGTTCTGCCTCCGAAATTGTTCTCGTTTGATGTCTAGTTGAATACTCTTAGTTTTGTGAATAGGTTTGTCAATGATTTGATGAGTGTTTTCAAACAGATTATTGAAATAATCTTTCCTCTTCTGACGTCTTCAATCTTGCCTGTAAGGTTTTTGTTTTACTCTCCTGCTACGTTTCCTTCAACTCATTACCTTTACAATTTGCCATGCTAAGCGTGATTATCAATCGTCTACTAAATCTCTAATTTTATCGATTTGTCCTTGAATGTATAGTGATTGATCTTTTTGGTACGTGATGTTTAGTTCTTTCTGGGTTTTCTTAAGAATCAGTTCGGTACCATTTATTTAGCTATTCTTTTAAGTGGGGACGTTTTTTTTCTAAGTTTCTGGTTTCTTCCTAATTACTAGTGACTCATATGGAACTCTACACTCGGTTCTTGGTTTGGTTGCTACGTTCTCCGCTGATGCTTGGATGTGGAGGGTGACAAAGATTTCATATTTGTGTTTCGGAGTGTGTCTTTCAGATGTCTCAGCCCCTGATTCTCATGGCTCCAAAAACATTTAGATAAGGCGGTTTCGTTCCTAAGTCAGGGATTGGAGAAAGAATGTCTGTTGTTATACAATCTCTGTTTCCAATTTCCAACGGAGATACCTTTAGAACCTTAAGGATCTGAGGCTGACCCCTAAGTAAAATGGAAAATAGTCAGGCAGTCTTCTACAGCGAATAGCTTCAATGGTAGATGTAACATGGGTATTGATGCAAACATTAGTATGATTAATTTTAGAGATCACAGACAACTGTTATATGAACGAAATGGACTCGTGTTTAATGTAGAAATAAAGGAAAATTTAAATTATCTTGACTGAGGGCCGC
Organism: Sepioteuthis lessoniana; assembly: GCA_963585895.1. NCBI lineage: Eukaryota > Metazoa > Mollusca > Cephalopoda > Myopsida > Loliginidae > Sepioteuthis > Sepioteuthis lessoniana. The sequence continues at coordinate 32,115,839 of OY757912.1, read as the reverse complement.
TGAGGCCCCGATTCTTGGCAATAGCAAGAATAGCGATTAGAATTTTATTCGAATTTAATAACAATTAATTCAGTAGTTGATACCATAAGGACAGGAGATTTATATAAGGATTATGACTGTGATATTAATTCAAAAATTAAGGCTCTTGCTTCTGTGGAAGTTAATTCCCCATAGCATTTTTTAGGGTTAATCAAAAGCACCTGATGGTTGCCAAAAAAGATTTTACTTTTATTTTTATTTTTATTTATCTTGATTCTAATTTATTTTAATGGGAAAGTCTAAAATCACTCCAGCTGAGATAACTAACATATGTATTAGGAGTAAATGACGAATATAAGGGGATAGTCATTTAATTTACGAGCTTAGAGTATTTAGAAAATCCTATCTGCTCGGGGAATCCTGGCATGGGCTCAAATTGGGATGGGTTAACTTACAGGAACACCCTGCACCTGTTTCTAACACCTATTGTTTTAACCCCCTTTGCCCTCACCTGAGAAATAAAATTTTATTTAGGTTCTTTTTCGTTCACATATGAACTGTATTTATACATTTGATGTTCTGCAACCTCAAGTCTAACATGTAAAAAATCATCTGACGAGACGGTGAGTATAATAATATTCTCCTGCGAAATAAATTTATAATGACAACTTAACCAGGTTTGAGTTTCTGTCTAACTGCACAATATATGCTCTTAATGTGAATTTTGTTATATATACCTGGAAGGAAAAAGTAGCATAACGATAGGCATACATCGATCACTCACATAGATTGATATGATATTCCTCATATATTCTATACAAGAATAATCCATACCCACCGTCCTCGGACGCTGACTGCATATCACTAATATATATATATATATATATATATATATATATATATATATATATATATATGTGTGTGTGTGTGTGTGTGTGTGTGTGTGTGTGTGTGTGTGTGTGTGTGTGTTTTGATATGAGTGTATGCGAAGGTTGCTTATATACAATTCAACTTTCTCGAGGGCATATGCGTGAATTGCACCCTCTAAATAAGCAGGTTCTAACACAAGCCGTAATATTAAGTTCCCTTTAGGACTAATACCCTTTCTTATTCCCTCTCCATCTATCTGTCTGTATCTATCTGACTATCTATCCATATATCTATCACTGGACGACAGTGATTGAAGCATTTTTCCAGGTTACTAATATTTATATCTTGAGTATGTTCGTGATTTTGCTTAGATTTTTGGCACCTTGATTTTTAGAAGTTAGGTTTTCTTTAAAAAAAAAATACTTATTTATTTATTTACTTCTATAGAGACAATATTTATAGTTAGCCTCTCCTTAAAACACCCATGTTATTTTCTACTTGGTAGAGATTGGTACTTCTCAGGCAGCTGCGTACCACTCTTTTCATCCCCTTGAAAGGTGTTAAGAGGGGTCTGAATTAGTAATCAGTCGATCATTTTTGGTCATGTTAACAATATATAAGTTTGCTTATTTATTTATGGCTAAATATTTCTGAAACTGTTCATATGTACACATGAGTGTAAAAAAAAAAATTAAGTAGGCTATTATATTATGTTCAATAATTATTTAATGATCTACCTATCTTTGTGAGGGTACAACACACACACACACACACACACACACACACACACACACACACACACACACACACACACACGTGCGTATATATATATATATATATATATATATATATATATATAATAAGAAAATTTGCTCTTCTTTATCCTTGATCTGAACCTTATAATGCTGGGTTTTAAGCAAGGTACTATCAAGTACCATTTTTGAGTCTTTGGTATGCTTTCACCTAGGATTGAACGGCAGTCTCCCATTGAACCCAAGTCTCCTGGACCATTGGTGAAATATCCACTCATCAGGCCAAAGTATGTATATACTTTTTGTATGTAAATACTTTATGCATATATGTAAATATATGTATACTAATTATATATATATATATATATATATATATATATATATATATATATATATATAAAATGTTCTTATCGATCAAATCTATGCCACTGTGCTTTTACCAATATCAATGTGTTTATACAGGGTGTTTCATAATTGATGATACAAAGCAGCAGCCTCTCACATCTTCCTTTCAAATATATTATCTGTTGTTTTTTTTCTCTTTTTGCAGATTATAACTAAGACATAGTTTTCATAATGTTATATTCAACCAAATATAACAAAATAATGCGTTGGACGATAAAACAGATGATGTTTTGTGTGAAGACATATTTCGAAAAGAGGACGTTCAAGATTGTTGAAGAGAAACACGGAAGGAAGTTCCATAAATTTCGAAACATAAGTCTAATTTTCTAGTTTCTCAAGAACATAGAATCTCATGGCACTCGTGAAGATAGTAGTGTCAGGGTATTCCTTACAATATAGACCTCCGAATAAAATCCAAACACCCAGAATACCAAGAGTCACTCAGCCAGGGTTTTAAATGAGCTTTACCACGGGGACACAAGAACATGGAATCACTGTATCTTGTGTTCGGCTTATTCTGATAAAGGATCTTAAACTTTATCCCTACTAGATCTAGATCAAGTACTAACAACCTCAGGGTGATATAGAAAAGTGGGTAACCACGTGTCGTTAACGATAAATTCTCGAATGATGTCTGATTTAATACCACTTTCTCTTGAATGGTCATTAACGAAGTTTTGTGGATGCAGTCATATTCACAACAGCTTGGGAAGCCATACACAATAAAAAATGCGCAAGGTATGAGTAGCCTTCTTGAGGAATGGCACTACTGGACAATATTTTCTTTGAAATGATCAGAGTAACGCAGTAACCGTGGCAAAAGAGTGTTTCATTCCAGTGCTTGAGCAGTTCTGCGGAGACCTTGATGAGCGTGAATGCTTTAAAATGAACGAAAAGTGTTTCCAGCTTGAAGTTGGTCATTCTCTCACTGCTAGTGTTACTATGGCGTCGGTTAATAAAATGTTTAGGGTGCGTCACTTTTCAACTACAATATTAAAGTGAAAGGAGCACCTCACTCCTTTATCTGAACCTTCCAGTTTGTTTGTTTTTTCTTGGTGTTCCTCAAAGACAAAATCTACCAGTTCAATACTAACGCCATTACTGCACTTTAGACTGACATCACAGTGAATATTCAAACGATTATCCTGGAGGAATTTGTACGCGTTATCAACAACTTTACAAATTGAAATCAGTTAAATTCCAATTAAAAACAGACATCTGAGGGATGTACTCTAAAGCTTCACGTAGACATTTTTTTTTAAATCTATAGCTGAGATTATAACTTATCTGTTCCTTACATTCTATCTTCTTATCTTTCAATGAATATTATTTTCATTACTCTATCTTTTATCGTTCTTGATTATTATTAATCGTCATTTATTTTGTTTCAAAAATTGTAATAGTTACAGCCTGCACCTATTTATTGCAACCATAGTGCTTCTTTTCGATCTCCCCTGTATATACCGTAAATCTTTTCATATATATCTATCTATCTATCTATCTATCTATCTCATTTCGTCAATTTATATATTCGTACATATCAGTGTGCGTGTGTATATATATATATATAGAGAGAGAGAAATAGATATATATGGGGGATATAATGTAAAGTGAGTGAAAATAAATCTGACTCGAAATAAATCCAATAGCGTAAATTTAGCTTTCTGTATTAACATTTGCAACGCCACTGAATATATTTCTTCTGGAACAATTAGTATTCGAGACAAGCAAATTAATGTTTATTTTCAGACTTACAATCAAGACTTTTTATCTTACAAAATTATAGTTGTAACATGAATAAAGTTTGCTCTGTCGGGTTACAGAAACTGTATGGAATTGTTAACAGAAGTAAGAAAAATAAAGAAAAACCACTGACAAGGTAAATTCAAGTCAACAGAAAAGCAAAAAACTTTTAGTAAACATGAAAATGAGTGTGGAAATGCCTAGAAATGTCCAAAACAACAAATAATAAGATACCATATCTAAAAAAAAAAAAAAATTATCAACGCAGATAATGTAACATTAGTAGTGACATATTCTTCAGCAATTAAACCGAATCAAACTTTTTTCGACTCCCACAGTTATCATATTATATCTTCTTGAAATTTCTTCGTAAACACATGAAAATGTGCGTGTTTTTATTGTACCAGACGTTCTGCAAAAGAAGACTTAATCGATATCAGAGCTAATATTTCTTTAGGAAAAAAATATCTATGAGACTTCATACTAGTAGATATAGACTTTTGTTAAGGGTTTTTAAAATGGCAGTTTTCAATAAGGTGTGTAACACGTTCGTATTTCGCCTGAGGGAATTCTGTTAATAATAATCATAGATGTAGAAGTAAATATCGAAACTTAGATTTCTTTCTATGCTTGCTGATTTTGAATTGCTTACTTATATATACATAAATCTACTCGTCTCTCCCTCTCCATCTCTCGCGATGTTTTTACGTGTCAGCCTCTCTAACTTTCCCTGTCTTTCTGTATGACTGCATACCTCTTTAGCATAATCCATTTACGTGTGATTGCATACATACTTGTCTGTCAGAAGGTATGTCTTATCTTCATTCTTCTCGCCAATATAGCGTATGTAATTTAGCAACGACATTAACATTGCAAATTGTTTTCGAAGAATTGAACTTGTTCGTGTTCTTGATCTTGTTACCAAAATGATTTGGTCAATCGCTTATTTAGTATGTGTCAGGTGAATAATCTCAGAGAAAAGTGTAAAAACTACATTAATATTTATTAATCTTCCCAGTAAAAATTGTTGGTATTATCCGTGTAAATATGACTGGGTACAAAAAAAAAAGTTGATAAAATCATCATTATTGTGTAAGAAGTAATTTGACTGCATGCCAAATAGTTTAAGGATATTTTACGCCTGGAGGTTAGTAAAATAGGTTAATTGTAGGTTCGCGTTTATATTTTTGCGTAGTTTCTTAAGAGTGTTTTTCGGTACACGGTCCTATCGAATGTGAATACTTTTAAGCATATGTATTAGGTTCATAAATGAGACCCTAGCTTGTACTACCTCTATGTCAGAGTAGACCGAAGAAGAAGGCAATACAGGAACAGTTCAGACTCCCCAGAACTCCTGACCAGGAGCGTCATGCCGAGAACTAAGAGCCTTATGACTTTCAGTTGATTAAGTCACCGTATTCTGAGGCCTGTAATAGAAAGGTGCTTACCCTAACACACATATATATATATATATATATATATAAAGTAAAGTTGGCGACCGTAGTCGAGGGCGACCGGAAGGCTCCCTTTTCAATAGCTACTACACCGAGGTGCAGAGGGGGGCGCTACTCCTTTCCCTGGATTGCTCCACTTTACCCTTGATACGTACCCTATATTGCTGCGTGTTAAGCAAGGAGGTATCAAGTACCATTTTTTAACGTCTTTGATATGACGCGACTTGGGATTGAACCGGCGAACACTCTACTCATTACGCCAATGAGCCGGTTTTATATATATATATATATATATATATATATATATATATATATATATATATATATATACTTCGAGCGTCCTGCGGGTCTAGCCACACTGAAGAGTTCTGATAGAACGAAACAGTCTGTCTGTGGATTACAATATGTATATATATATATATATATATATATATATATATATATATATATATTTCCGCATTAAAAAATTGCAGATGAAAAAAAATTGATGAACAGATCATAATAATGCTGTAGTCCGTTACTCATTAATAGATTGAGGGTACTGTATAGTTGTGGGTCCTGGAATAGAGTTGGTTGAGACAAAAACGAGATGACGAAAAGTTCATATCAGAGAAATAAATTGACAGACACGTGGTGACAGAAAAATCCTACTCACTATATTATTCATGTGCCAATTTCCGTTTGGACCAGTCTCAAAAAGAGGAAGACTTAAAATGGTATCTTCAAGTCGATGAAGGAAGATCTAATATTTAATAAATTGTAGCCTACACTCATTGTCTGTGTGTCGATAGCCGATAGATTTCGTTCGTTACTATGTTGATCTGTCTAGCTGAACTTTTCCAAAAATTCCCAAATCTCATGTGTAATCGTTTCTCGAAAATACCGAAAGAATTCTCGTGATTGACCGTTTGGTGTCGGTAACACACAGAACACCAGATTCACAAATTGTGGGAGGCGCCTACTTTCACAGCACAAAATTAGATTATTTGTCCAAATTGGTGCAACGAAACTTTTTCCAAAACGCATAATTAAAAAAAAAAGAATAATAGGGAAACTATGTAAATCTTTAAGTATTCAAGTTTGTTCTTTATTTGGAGGAATAAACAATTTGAAATTATAAATTAACATTTGGTGATATAGAATGTACTGATTCGTTCACTGAATAGTCTCCATTGAATTATGAATAGTTAGCATCTCAGCTGGGGCAAGGTTTTATGACTTTTAGTAGGAACAAGAAAAAACATTTCGGGAGGCGAATTTTGTGAAGAGACAATTATCATGGGAAATGGAATCGTTAACCTGGGATCTAAAACTGGACGAGGCCGGCAGGAGTTTATTTCCTTCTTTATATTGGTATTGGCAAATAATAGGTAAGACTGGGTTCTTTAACCTGGATAAAGCTGTCAGTCTAAAGCAAGGAATACAAATTGAAAGTAGTTGTTCTCAGTTTTAAAATTCATTTTGTAGGGAAGGGGTTAATAAGTATACATTTATCTCGGTATATACATTAGAATCTGCTCCGTGCGGACATAGTATACAATCTAGTAGATCAACCAAGAGCGATGGATATTAGAGACGGATGGTGAGAGAATGTCAAGGAAACTAAACGGTCAACGCATATGAATGAATGAATGATTAATATATATATATATATATATATATATATATGTGTGTGTGTGTGTGTGTGTGTGTGAGTGTGTGTGTGTGAGTGTTCCAAACCGAATATAGCAATATTTGACTATTTTTAATGGACGTGATGCAAGCACAATGTTAGCCGCATGTATTATTCATTATTAAATCTAAAAAATGTAACTTTGGTATGATTAAAAATGGAAGTGCATATATATATATATATATATATATATATATATATATATATATATATATATATATATATTGTCAGGAAAATCTATTTGACATGTCGAAGCAGCTGCAGAGGTGTCCTAGTTTGAGGTTGGAATTAGTGAATGAATTTACTAAAATTGAACATAGCGCCATCAGACCCTTCATAAACAATCATCAGGGTTGCTTGTATGTGTAAAGAGTGTTTTTTTAAAATGATTTTTGAATTTTTTTTGGTTTTTATAACATAACAAAACCATTAAAACGCAGAGTTGAATAAAACTGACTTGCAGATAAATTAACAAAAAAAAAAAAAAAACGGAACGCTATCCAAGCTCTCAGGATAATTTTGGTAAATTCATCCACTGATTCAACCTGAAAGCAAGATACTTGTGAAGAAACTCCACAGGATCTTAATTGAATTATACAAATATATATATATATATATATATATATATATATATATATATATATATATATATATTGTAAAAAAACTTATATCGGGTTGAGTTCCACGAAATGGAAGGAGAGATATTCTAATCATAAATTTACCTTCTCCCTCGAACACCTAAAACACCACACGACACTATCAAAACAATTCTGGTGTTTAAAAAACAAAGGGTTAACCCCTGAGATAGAATGGTCTTTTTTGAAAAAATCAAATACTCCAAATACTTTTGATGGTAGATGCAATTTGTGCTTAGAAGAGAAAATACATATTTTGACACATAAATTGCCTGATAAGTTATTAAATAAGAGAAGTGAATTAATAGCTGGATGTATACATAGGACAAAATTTAAACTATAGACTATAATTTTTTTAAAAACATAAAAATAAATAGTGAAACCAGACAAAAAACGTATCCAATATATACACAAAAGAAAAAATAGGTAGCTAAATAAATATTATCGAAATTAATAAAGCTTAATATTTCCCTTAAAAGAAAATAAATAAAATAAAGTAAATAAAAAAAGGTTAAATTACCGTAATTATAACTGACGGAAGAATTTTAAAAATAAAATAAATAGGTAAATAAAAAAAAAACGGAAATTCAATAAAACGACAAGGTAACTCTTTAAATTTCTTCCTCCCTTCCTTCCCCCCATACGTTTCTATTCTGGTTTATTTATCGATTAGATCTGAAGAAGTCGTGTTATATTTTTCTTCGTGTTTTTGGTTCGCACCAGAAACGAAAAAGCAGGATGGAAATAAATTTATAATCCTAAAATAACCGGTCTTTGTTTTTTCTTTAAAGATATATATATATATATATATATATATATATATATATGCAAGGGTGGTTCTTATTTTAGGATTGCTACTTACATATTTGGTTACAGACAATCAAATCTCCCAAGACAGGTAATAAAAACCATGCAATATCCGCTTCATTTCATAATATTCCAAGAAAGTAAGATTCGGATTTGAAACCCAGTATAATCCGTTTAACAATTGACCTCGATTGGTTGTTTGATGGTTGGGGTTTATGGCATAGCAACCCTTGTAGGTCATTTAATTACAGGCACCTTTTCATATATATATATATATATATATATATATATATATATATATATATATATATATATATATATATATAATGCTTAAAAAGGCACACAATTAGTCACATTAGGATAATAAATTTACTTCCATCTCTTAAAAGCATTGATATAATGCAACTTTTATTTATATCAATGCTTTTAACAGGATGGAAATAAATTTATTATCCTAATGTTACCGATTGTTCTTTTTTTTGTGTGGGAAGATATATTTGCACAGGGGATTTTATTTACACTGAGCTCTTTAACATAAATATCTAATTTTAATATTCTATTTTTGAATATGCTTTGTTTGTCCATAGTGGAATTATTCCCTATTCCGGATTTACTGAATTAAATATATATATATATATATATATACACACAAACACAAATACACACACACACACACACATATTTATATATATATATATATATATTTATATACGAGGGGTAAACGATAAGTCTCAAAACTTTTTTCGTACGGGCATGTAAAATTGACCTAGACTCTTGAAAATTCAGTAGGTTATTGCTATATATCTGATGAGATGACTGACCAAATTTTATGATTTGATGTTCAAATGAACAGTTACAGCAGGTATTGAATTAAGCTACTAAAGCCTGATTGTCACGGCTGGGGAATTTCAAAAATGCAATCTGGACGTGAGGAAGAACGATATGCAATAGAATTCTGTTTTAAACTTGGAAGAAATGGCATAAAAACATATGGAATGCTTCAGACTATGAATCGAGCATCAGTTTTTGACGGGCATAAGAGATTCAAGGAAGCCAGGGAGTCTGTGAGGGATGATGAGAGGTGTGGGAGGAGTAAGAACGTCAATACACCAGAGTTGATTGGTCAAATGGTTAGGGGTAGGGTTACTATGTTGAGGTTTTAAGGGAGTTCAGGAAGAGATTCCGTCGGAAGAGGCCAGCACTCTTCAAATCGGGTCTATGGTATTTCTACCGGGACAATGCTCCAGTCCACAACTCCATTCTTGTCACAGATTATTGGACCAAGATGGGCATAAAGACAGTTCCTCACCCTCCCAGTAGTCCTGACCTTGCTCCCTGTGACTTTTGTTTATTCTCTAATCTCAAGGAAAAACCTAAAGGCTGTTGTTATAAGACAATTGAGGAGATGAAAGAGGGTGGGTCGAAGGTCATTGACACGCTCACACAAGAGGAATTCCATCGGGTCTTCCAGAAGCCGGGGGAGATTACTTTGAAGGGTACTAGAGTTTCAGGTGTCTACTATCAATAAAATTTCCCATACGAAAAAGTCTGGAAATTTATCGTATGCACCTCTTATATATATATATATATATATATATATGTGTGTGTGTGTGTGTGTGTACATATATAAATATATATATATATATATATATATATATATATATATATATATATAATATTGATTTGAAAGGCTTATTTACCACAGTTGCTATCGAAGTTATATGCTCGTGGTCAACACTATCTGATAGAAACATGATCCCCCATTTTTTTACAAATTTTTAGCAATTTGAGTAGACAAACATTCATCTGTATCAATAGATTTTAGACTCATCAAATCAGATTTTCAGAACTCTAACATGACCAGTTTATCAACTAAGTTGCATAAATCTGTACTCATCTTAATCTGAAATTTGAATTTTAAAAAAGTCACTTTTGACATATTCTGATCACAATGTGTATAATTGAAATAATGTTATATCATTAGAATTCTTATTGCGCCGACCAAATAATATTTCAGAAAAAAGTGTAAGAGAGTGACAGAAAGGTTTACAGTCAGAAAATGTTTATGTATGTGTCTAGAAGAAAACATTGCGTTCAAACATACAGTACTCCTTAAAATGACCTTGTGTCACATTCTGCTCATGGTACGAGTGTTGAGAAAATGCATACTTACTCTCTTTGGCTGGTCTCATTGGGTGCCCAGTTCATTCGGCCTTGTGCTATATCTAAGCAAAACGCTTAGTAAATTACTACTTACTGAAGATTTTTTTAAAAATTTCGTGCAGGTCGAAGATATTTTCCTATTTATCAATCCATTTAGGTTTCAGCCAGTACATGACTATCAATATATACAATCCCCAATCTTAATAAAAAAAACAAGCAAAACACACACACACACACACACACACGCACACACACACACACACACACACACACACATCAGATTTCGATAGTTTGTAGAAGTGATGGATCCATGTCTTTCTCAGATGCACTATTGATATGAAGTAATGAATTTGTTCAGAGAAATGCCCACTCAAAAATTTACCTCTAATCAGCGATCAGTGACGAATCAAGCAGATCAGTTGAAAAAAAATCTGGTCCAGAGAGCTAACTTAACAAACAGGTAGGAATTATCATCTTTAAAAATGAAGCTATTCCACACTAAACAAGAAATTGCATAAGAAACGTTACTCGTTCTCTCTCTCTCTCTCTCTCTCTCTCTCTCTCTATCTCTATCTCTCTCTCTCTCTCTCTCTCTCTCTCTCTCTAATATACCCAACCCCTTCATCAAGCCATTTTACAATCATCCTCCTCATGAACACTTGATATATTGTCTTTCTTATGAATGAATAGATATTCGAGAGCCATACTGCCACTCGAGAAAAGACCTCAAGAGAATATCGATATGCTTGATAGAAAGAGCCCTCATTGTTTTCACATGCATCGGGCATTTTTCTCATTTGATTGCACACTTCCCGCAAAGTAGGAAGCGATTTTTAACCTCTTTTTTTCAGCATTGATAATTTTCAAACTATGTAATGTGTACCAATAGTTTTTTTTCCCACTTCACAAGGTCAGTCTTAGAAGAAAGATCCAAACAGTTCACGACTTTCATTCAATTGGATTTATCTGTACATCTACTTTATCTCACTATTGCTCGTCGAAAACAAGCTGACATCAGAGGAAAATTCTATATACTTTGTTTGGGATTTTATACCAGACAAAAAGCAATACGGAGGGTGTCATATTTAACTTGCTATGAAAAGATCCCAACTCAATATTGTACATCATGTGCAAAATTGTATCTTCTTTGTTCTCAATTGTTTTCTCGAAGACTAATCTGACCAAACTTATTTTTCTGTTAAGTTAGTCAGACAAAAGGTATTAATAGTTATTGTTTGATTACAAAATACGTGGTATATTCAGAGTCTAGACGGGAGTTAATTGATTGGTTTATTGATTGACTGATTTTATCAGCCAGTCAACATGTCCAGGTTTACATTATGCCTAAATGTCAATAAATTGTGTTCATTTTACGTTTATATTTACAGTTTTGCGTTGTTATTTTAAAAAGAAAATTGCACATGACGAAAAGATATATAGTTATTCTTCTTTAATTAAAAATAGTTTGGAAAATTATCTAATATACGTATGGAATTTTACAATTACAACCACTTTGGGGCAGAGTAAACTTAAAAGTAATGGAAATGAAGGGGTACACTACAGGGTGGAACGATAAAATTGTCGCCATAGAAGAGACCCAGGCTTGGCTTCAGGAGTGCTACGACTTTGTACCCTTCTCTCACTGGCCCCCCTCCTCCCCTGACCTGAACCCGCCGGACTACTTCATTTGGTCATACGTCGAGAACATCCCCAATATGATCTCCCACAACACCAAAGCCAGCCTGATCGCTGCCATCCGCCGAGTATTCGCCGAGCTCCCGCCGGCGCTTGTGGAAAAGCCACGCTCCCAGTTCCGTATCCGTATCTAGGCGGTGATTGAGGCTGAAGGCGGCTACATTGAATAGATGTCAGCTCTACTACATAATCAAGTTACCTGAATTGATTTTTTCAATAAAAGTTTTAAAATAAAGCTTTAGTGTTGTTTTCTTTAGGACGGCAATTTTATCGTTCCACCCTGTATATTCACCATGGATTCAGAAACGGGATCAACTCCATGAGATGTAGTATAGTGTCCTACCCCTGTAGGGTTAAGGAAATCGATTCCGGTGTTTGCTTTCCCAACTGGCAACTGCAGAAACCAGGTCCGTCCTCTTCACCTTTTTTACTCGCCGCGTCATTTCACTCGTCTGTAATGTCCGACTGTCAAACTAGCAGTCTGCAATCCCTCGACAACACTGCTAGTGACATTCTTCCTTTAGTGCTAGTTCTGACAGTCTGAAATTTTAATTTGTTACAAATCTCTCCTCCCCAGAGACGAGAGGGGAGATGTATCAATCACACCTCCAAGAATGACCATGTTTATTATTGTCGGCACCCTGAACGAGAGACATGTTTGCGCTTGCTTCGAGGTAGGTTATTTCTCTCACTACAACCCAGAACATTTTTGAGTCGAATCCATTTCCAGGAGATACAATCAGCGTTTTATTAGCCACGATGACAGAGCATGAAGAAAGTTGACATGACGAAAATGAGATGAAGAGATGACAAAAGAAATGAAAGACGTGTTTTAAAAAGCCACGTTCTCGTTTATTTCTGATGTTTTTTTAAACAGGCCAGAAAAACATGACGATAGGAAACGGTTCCTTTTTAAATCGGTCAAGGAAAGATTCAAACTTTTTTAAATTATAAACTTCACCAAAGTAAGGGGACGTTTTACTTAGTCTCGAAAATTAAGTAACTAACCGACGGCCGCTTTAAAAAATATTACCAAAGTCTTGTACCTTTTGTGTCGTTCACACACACGAGTAACGGTATCATCAATCGTGCAATGAAAACAGTAAATATATTTTATATTATTATATTTGCACACAATTACAAAATGAACACCAGCGTCTCAGTTATCCTTATCTAGTCAAAAACCTTCATCTTTACATTAACTAATACATACTCTCTTCGTTATATCGTCATATCAGCTTTGTAGCCTTTTACTATTGGTCACTGGAAAGCCACTGTTCCCTAAGTTCTTCTGTTATATAGTCACATATGCAGATTCACATCTACATACATGCACATATATATGTAGAATAATTCACAGCGACACAATGATAACGACAGACGCATGAAGGAAGACGCAGGAAGACTTCTTTAACAATATTTTACCTCTCACTTTATTGCAAGGGTTCGAAAGGGTTGTTCAAGGTTTGTGTGTGAGAGGGAGATGGAGATCGAACATAAAATGTAATATTTTGACCCCACTGTTGTGACTGTCACGTTGTGTCTTTTTTGTTCTCTACGGCTGCTCAACCGGAGGCCTAGGGCCCACTCTGCTGGATGCTGGCTTTCTTTATTGCATCTTATCAGCATCTTCTCTGGACCCCAAACTCCATCGGGGTTCCCGAGGGCCCCCTCGGTCGGGTGTGGCTTTCCCAACCACTTCTCCACTCCAACTGTCTGGAACTCTACTGGCATCTCCACTGGACCCCTGGGCGTCGAACTCAACTGAATTATATAATCGTTCGACGCCCACTCGATCTTTGAAATCGAATGTTTAATCGTCATCAAGCGGAAATAACTGTCATGCAGTTCAGAGGTCACTCTCTTCCGGTGCATCACTCTGTAGTGTACTATGGGAATTTTTTTAGCTCGTCCCATTTCATCAGCCAATTTGCGCCCACGCGATTTCCTCTCATAACTGCCATTAGAATGTGTCACTTCCTTCCGGTGCATCACCTTGAATGGCATTTTTGGCCGGGTCAAAAGGTCAAAACATAACACTTCTTTCATGGCCTCGAAAAAAAAGTCTAAGAATGACAAGTCAGAACCTTGTCATGTAAGAGATAAGAGGACTGAAATTCGTTATGATTACATTGAACTTTAGGCTCTTGTTATGTTATGTTGAGAAAGGATATTATACTTTTTCAAAAAGGATTTAGCTTGAAACTTTGGAATAATTTTCTGAAAGGTTTATTTTCTCAAAAATATCTTATTGAAATAAGTTTAAATGTCCTTTTGATTGGTTGAATATAGTAATCAAACTTAATTTTTCAAACCACTGGGATTGGACGGCTATAAGTATAAATAAAAGAAATAGTATTCTGGACTAGAAAAAAAAACTTATTTAAGAAAGAACTAATTTAGGCGTAATAATAGATTCCGTCATAAGACATTAAGTTGGCGACTGTAGTCGAGGGTGACCCGAGAGCTCCCCTTTCAATAGCTACTATACCGACGTGTAGGAGAGGGCACTACTCCATTTCCTGGATTGCCCTATTTTACCCTTGATCCGTATTTTATATTGCTGAGTGTTAAGCAAGGTGGCATCAAGTACTATTTTTTTAGTCTTTGGTATGACTCGACCGGCAATTGAACTCAGGTCATCACTCTAACCATCAGATCATATTGTCTTACAATTTCCTTTTTTTTTTACCGTAGTTTCTTATATAGGCATAAGATTGATTTCAGTTCGTGCTTTTACTTATTACTTAATCATATAATAGGAAAAAAAACTCATCTCTAATTAACTTCAGTTTGCCCAGTCGGTGGAGCTTTGTATATATTGATTGATCTTCAGTCAAAACTTTGAAAGGTTCTAATTTAAAAAGATCAGCGGGGACCAAATCCTTTTAAAAATATAATAACACAGTGGATCGGAAGGAAAATAGTTGTCACTTGATCTTAGGTGACAAAATAAAACAAACATTTACTGCTTAGTTCCTCCGATTTTGATATGATTTAATAATTCAGATCAGAAAATACTGAAATAACACAGCTTATAAAATCAGAAAAATTTTACAGCTAAATTGAGGAGAAAAGTGTATATATTTGAGAGACGAAAGAATAAATTCGAAATTAAGAGATGGGGATGGTATGAAGGAATAGGGATTAAATGAGTAAATCTACATGAGGAATGAAAATTTTGTCACGTACTTACAAAAAAAAAACTTTAAAAAAATAATGTCCGTCAATTTTGTTGAAATAATTTTAGGTTCAAAAACATGTTACTTACACCTCACGTAGTGTAATGGCTATCAAAATAATCTGACCGACCATTCTGGATGTTTCTTACTTCCATTCTTGTGCCACATCTAGACTTAATAAAGAATCGTTTCATTTTAAGAAGAACTTTGCATCTCTAATGTTATTCCCACCATCTGACTGTGATTATTTATTTATTCAGCTTTGTAAAATTATATAAATGGAATTCTACTTTCGATATCATCATCATCATCTTGTCGTGCCACGAGCACGGATATCCCTGACACTCTCTCGCCACTTTTCCCTATCGTTTATCGCCTCTGGTAGGTCTTCAGGGCTACATCCCGTATCCTCACATAGCTGTTGAATGTATGGTCATGCTGGTCGTCCTGCTTTTGCCCGGCCATATGTGGGGGTCTATAGGAGTATATCACTTATGAGCTCGTCCCTGCTTCTCCAGCCGTGTCCTGTATGTCTGGTTCGTCTAACTTGGATAGTTTTCGTGATGGGAGGAAGGTAGCCGTATAGTTGGTGTCTTGTGGGATGTTGCTGCCAGGACTTGTTCAGTATTGCTCGCAGCATTCTTGTGTAATTGCCGTCTAGCTTCTTCTCCATCCGTTTAGTTAGCGTCCAAGTAGTGCATCCATACAGCAGTATCGATACGACAGCTGCCTGG
>OY757912.1:32077248-32094748 GCA_963585895.1 Sepioteuthis lessoniana | reverse complement strand
GGCTACTTTCGATTTCAATTAGCTGGCTTTCAAATAAAACACTGAATGAAACTATGCACATTGTCAGCAAAACAACTACAACGATACTACAAACCACAACGGCTAACTTCCAGGGCTTGAACTGCTTTAATCATGTGATTACGTACCGCGGACTACCACGCAGCAAATTATTGTCGAACCTTTCGCTTAACCTAGAATTAATACTGAAAATATGTAGCCAATCATAAAAACAGATTTACTTTGTGTTGTGTTCTGGTTAGTGAACACAAGTAGTAGTAATAATAAGACAAACCACGATATGTGAGGGAAATAGTTATATTTACAGGAAAGAGTATTTACAAGAGAGGGACTGTTAGTAATAAGAACATAGGATTAGTGATAGAGTAATGATATACTCCAACAATAGGAACGACTCTTCTGGTCTGACTCGTAGGCTTATCCTTCCCAGACTGATTTCCGCTACTGCCATATATGGCAGATGAAACAGCTCATTATGCTGAAAAGGTAGGTGATACCCAACACTTTGAAAACATTATTTCTACAGAGAACATTATGTTGGGTTTTACCTACTTTTGGATTGCAACGTATTCATATTTTCTTGGTTACAGACATTTAATATCGTAGACTTTCTTAATAAGTAATGCCTAACATATGTTTTGAATATATAATGTTCTATTAGAAATGTTCTACAAGAATTACCGGACGCTGTCCAGCTTTTCTGATCTATAAAACGGGCAAAAGAAAAATAAAAGAAAATGTTCTTTTACGCTTTTATTGATTCAATTTATCGTTTTGAGCTGAATTCGAATTCTTGGGTTTCTTTCACCATGACTGTCATGGCAAACGATAGAGTGGGTGAGTAAAAGAGGTAGAAACATAGAGTTGAATCGCTAGCTGTAAGCCCACACAAAATTATCCTCCAATTTGTTTCTTAAAGTAAACCAAAGACGGTATGGTTCCCAGCTATTCTTCGCACAATTGGGAGAAGAGATGAATTCATATATTTCCTAATAGCATTTTCTTTTGTAAAATCATACGTTTTGTCAAATTTCGAACCCATCTTTCAGATATATTTTCCTCACCGTTAACCGTTATTCTACCCTTCACCTCGAACATTACTGAGTCCCAGTCTGAAAGCAAGATATAAAACTAAGGATGTTTGTTTCTTTTTCACGTGTGTATGTGGGGGGTTGTTTTACTTTTTGTAGATACGTGTGTGCATATTTTTCTCTTCGTTTCAACATAACCCTTGTTAACACGTTCACTTGGTAATTAAATCTTGACAAGCGTGTAAAGTATCTTTACACTTAAAATACATTATGAGAAAATTGCGCGGAATTCTTTTTTTCTTTGTTTAACACTGTGATTATAACGAGCACATCATAAATTTTTCAAACCCAATAGATTCTCATTGCTCTAATTCAAAAGCATGATACCTATCGAATTTTTATCTGTCGAATTGTTTATCCCTTTATAGTAAGTATGCTTTAACAATATCCTTGCTAAGGTATCTGGCGACTGTCTCTGAAAAAGTATAGAAAAAAGACGGCATCACATGCATTTATAGGAGGTTGTAGATTTTTTCTTTCGTTATCTGAGCAAACTCTTGATATAACAACATTGAATCCGGTAGTGAGACTCCTGTTCTGGAATTCTAGAAACTGCCGTGTTACCTCTTCTTAGACATTATTATCATCTGAATTCCTACGTAGAGGAGTAGCACCTTTTATGGTCCTATCTACCGACCAAATGGTTATGTTTGAAAAGTGTGTATTACAGATTAAAAGTAAACATATTCTAGTTGGGGCTATTTGTATCTAACTTAAGGCAAATCACTTTTTTAAAGGGATAATGCATTACTTTTCCCTAGTGATAAGTAAAATAGTTTGACTATTCTGCCTTAGTACAGTAAACAGTCACTGAATTCAAAGCTGCTATCTACTGCGTACACATTTTCTTGTGTGATGGCTTGTCTTTGAGTAAGGTAAATACATAGTTCAGAATGATTTTTTCTTTAATGGCTCATCAACTTTCGTGGGAAATTTAATAACAAAGGTAATCTAGTCGATTAACAGTAGTGATTCTATTTAACATATCAAGTGGGGAGATAAGACTGTTCATGACGTTCTGAAGTTGTTAGTCCAAAAATGAGCATAATAGCGAGACTGGAGCTCAAATTCTCTCGCTGAAAGTCCTCAGTCATGCATGTTACTATACGTCGACTCCTCTAAATACATTGACGAAAAAGTGACTGCAGCGAGAAAATATGACAACATTGGCAAAGAAGACAAGGTTGGCATGTTGCAAAACACATCAATACATATATTGCCATATTTTTCAGATTTTCAAAGTATCTTTTATATATTAACCCAAACCCTCTATTACAGGCACGATATGACACAAGGTCAATATTTAAGTGGAATAAAATTGGCTTGAATTCAGAGATTTCCTTCGCGTAGACTGGTTGCTTAACCAATGCTAAAGAGCCCATCCTCGTCTACTTGTCTATAGCTGGAGAGAGAAGAGATGACTCATGCATTTATTTTGGGAATAGTCGAAGGTTGTCAGGCGAGCTCCAGTTCTGACAGTTCAGAGTGATTCATGGTCCTCATGACCTCAGCAAAAGTATTCGTATCAGCAGAATTGTGTCGCACGCTAACAAAACATTGCATGATATTTGCTCGTACTATGAAATAAACAGATAGCTTCTCTGCAGAGGGGCAAGACCACCCCCAACGAGTCTCCAGGATATGATACTAAACAATCTGACGGTAAGGTTCCAGAAATGTTGGAAATTTGGGGAATGCAGAGTAAAACTTTATTACCATCGCTCTCTTGTCCACTCTGGACAGGAGTGATAACACCTGATAAGTGTCCTATCTATGGGTTAAATAGCATTAAACCGAGCTTTCTTGATTTTAATGTTTTGCATTTAAACTGCGTATTTATGCTAAACCCAAATGCTCAAAATGGAACTGTTTTGACATCTAAACTGTTCACTTATGCTATACTGAATTATCTGAAATAAAACTGTCTTGACATTTAACTCTGTGTATTGCCCAGTCGGCTGGGGCTGTAGAATACAACAATTGCGTCTGTGCAAAGGGGAAAGACCCGCCTCCAAAAGAGTTTCCTGGATATCACACTAAACAATCTGATGGTGATGTTCCAGTGATGCTGGAACTTTGGGGAATGCGAAGCACCCCTTCATTACCATTGGTCCCCGTTCCACACTGGCCCGGAATAGTAGCACCGGATACGATTTGATTGTGTATTTCACAGTAAATGCTAAATCAATGTAACTTTTTTTAGATGAAAATCTGAATTTTATTTTTTTTATTTTTAGGTGCATACATATGCGTGATATTTTATAAATATCATGGGAACATCGAATATTGTGTTTTGATGTGGATTTAAGCATTTTGAGATTAATTATTCTGTTGTTTTTAGCATGGTCTTTACGAAATAAGTAAAAACAAATAGTTATTTTTTTACTAATCAGAACGAGTTAACTTCTACGCAAGTGTCACAAATGAATGTAACGTTGCCAGCTCAAATGAATTCAATTTACAAGTAGACTTATTGGCTGGTATCGAGTCTTTGATATCGATTTGAGTGGTAATGATGGTTTTGCCTCTTTGTCTCAGCAATCTTACTTTTAGATGCTGGAATGCAATATCTTCTGATATCATTGTTCTTACGGGTTTCTCTAAGTCTAAGATTGAAGGAAGGATATTTTCTGGTCTATCTATCCTTAATATATAGAATTTCTGAATTCTTCAATCAGTTTTCGAATGAAGAGTTGTTTCGTTGAACCAGTAAAACATTTTAAAAATATATTTAAGTAGATATTTTTAGAACAGATTGTTTAGTGTATCTAATAATGAAAGAAAAAATTAATCAAAATATGGTATTAAGATATATTCAATTTTCTTTAAGAAACAAATGAAAAGAAAAACAGTTATACAGTCATTCTGTTTTATATAAAGTATCGTTCATAAATAAACCTGACCAATGCAATTTTTTAAAGAATAAAAAAGATTAATTGTATTCTATACTCCTAAATAAGAACATTTTATGATTTTTATTTAAAAACTATACAATGGAAACGGATATCATTCATTTACATAGTCTATAGAATTAAAACCGTAGGTATATATATATATATATATATATATATATATATATATATATATATATATATATATACACGTGTGTGTGTGTGTGTGTGTGTGTGTGTGTGTGTGTGTGTGTGTGTGTGTGTGTGTGTGTGTGATCATTTACGTTCTGAAACTAATTCTTATATATCGAACTTGCTAAAACAATTCTGGACACTGAATCAGAATCAGCGTGCACAATTTAGTCTTGAACACACGTTTCGACTCAAGTATTAATATAATAATTATATCATCAGACTGTGGTCAGAATGAACTAGTGTAGCTTAAGTGATTAAATTGTCAAAGTAGCAAACAGAATATTTGTTCTTTTGGAGATGGGATCATGATCACCGTTATCAATAACCCGCTTGCATAGGTGCAGATATAAATCATTGTCTTAGGTCTAAATCCCAGGAGTTCTCACTTTGCTAAGGTGGGGAAATATGCATATTTTAAAACTGACAAGGAATTATGTTATGTTATTTGCAATTAGGATTAATTAAACCATTAAAATCATATAATACAGTAAGGTTTTTCGTTTGTGTTTAATAACATCTCATCCCTGGTGTCCTATTTAATGTCAAATCCTGTTTTTATATGATTTGTAAGTGAGTTTCTCGAAGATAACAGTATTTCAAAACTAATTGTTAGAACTCATTAGTTTGCATACAGTTAAATGGTTTCAAGTATTCCGATCGAAAACTAATAATTACATTTAATAATAATGATTAATTTGGTCACGGTTTAATGGTTTCATATATTGCTATTTAACATAAGTAATCCTATTCGTCAATTTTTTTATTCTATTTAAAAAATCCGTATTTAATATAAATATTTGGCCCACAACTGTATGGTTTCAAATAAATAAATAAATAAATAATAATAATAATAACAATAATAATAATAATAATAATAATAATAATAATAATAATAATAATAATAATAATAATAATAATAAATGGGACTTTAACATACAAACGGATCACCTAATCCCGGCCACAAGACCAGACCTCATAATAATCAACAAAAGAAAGAGAATCTGCAAAAGTGTTGACTTTGCTGTCCCGGCGTATCACAGAATAAATCTGAAGGAAAGTGAAAAGAATGATAAGTACCTCGACCTTGATAGAGAATTGACAAAACTGTGGAACATGAAAGTAACGATTGTGCCAATTGTGATTGGTGCGTTAGGCACAGTAACTAAAGGATTATTAAGGGGCCTGGAGGACTTGGAAGTTAGCGGACGGGTAGAGACTATCCAAACGACAGCATTGCTGAGGACGGCCAGAATACTGAGACTTGAGGAGACTTGCTGTCACTCAAACTCCAGTGAAAAACCATCAGCTAACACTGATGTGAAAAACTGTATAGGAGTAAATAATAATAATAATAATAATAATAATAATAATAATAATAATAATAATAATAATAATAATGCTTGGTAAATGATTGTAAAGACAGGATACTAAAAAAGTACAAAAACTCCGGGTCCAAGTAGACCTGGGAGTAATAGCAATTAAGGTGTAGTCTACATTCCCCAAACCCCAGGATTTGGGCCTCACCACCAGTCACATTCTAGCGTTACTCGTTGGGGTCTTACACAACTTCAGAGTGTGGTCACTGTTTTCTATGGCCCACAGGGACAGGGCAATAAAGAGGTCGGCAGTCCCCATGGCCTAGAAGCTACATTCCTGGACATTGAAGTCTTACTGAACGAATCTGAGCTATAGATGCAGTATTATGTTTCCTTACAGAATAATACGTTCAGGAAAAATATGAACCTCTTATCTCTCACTTATACCTTAGATGATACCGTAGCTACTCTTTTACAAGAATATATTTGGCATTAAATAACCACGAAAGCTGATATGCCATTAAACGAAGAACCGAAACCGAAGATTACCGACGAGCATGCGCTTGGGGCAATAAACAGATGGGTGGAAGATTTTTAGCAACTGTAGTTATGCTATTTCATTGACCATCCTCAGAGATATAGATACATGAAAATTCTACGATAAATATTTTGAAGGCGCCTCATTTTATTACCTGTTTATATACCGTAGCCGCCTTGCTCAGCAGATCTATTCACTTACGTTTATTTCCTTTCAGATACCTGAAGGCATAAGTTTTCAAAAGTAGGCCACAGACAACTGACGTACTGAAAGATCTTATTCTTTATGAATATGTGGTAATACCACAGGCAATGACAAACTGCAGAACTTCAAGGTGAGAATTATAGGAGTGTATAGCACATTAAAAAATATATTTATAAATACAAAGTTCAAATGATGTCCCGGCTTAAAATTAACAACGCGTATAACCCTGTATCCGTTACATGCTGGATATAAGTAAATGTATTAAGTGGTTTTAAGTCATATCATCTGGAGACTGCAAGTTCAATCCTTACAACAGTTAAATAACAAGAAATACTTACTGTTGCATATCTCTTGAACCTGGTAATGATTAACATAATTATAACAATCTACTCCAGTGCTTTAAAGAAAAAGTTAGGTTCGAAGTTCCATGTAGGCTCACTAGTTAGACGAAGAAAGCTGATAGACGTGTCGGCCGAAACGTTGTGAATCTGTCATTAAAGATTGTCATCAACATCCGCTTTTTTTATCGTAGCTCAAGATGATATATTACATAGGTAATTTGTTGGGTAGAAATTTTGCTTGTTCTAGCCTTACTTAAGCAAGCAATTTAGCAAAAGCAAACTCTAATTTGAAACCAGCTTTATTAAAGATTAAGACAATAGTACGAATACACTAAATGATAAAAGTTATCAAGCTTTGTTTTAGGAATATACAAATATAACCGAAAAACTGTTGTCGTTTTTTTATTCATCTTGAATTCGTGAACAACAGTGACACTGCTGGACTTCAAGGTGAAATTTCAAGAATTCATCGTTTGGGAGAAAAATAATTTATGTCATAAAACATTCGAAACTAAATGATGACAATAAGAAGACAAAATTGCAGCTTTGTAAATTTAAATTTATATTGGGTCTGTGTTGCCTTTAAGTTTCAAAACCGACGGATCATTCAACTGGACCCGGGGGTATCCTCGTGGTGCAATGGTTAAAGCGATGGACTGCGGAATCGTAGTACGCGATTCCGTACTCCAGTCGCGCTATTACGCTCACTTTAGGGCAAATAGACTTGGGAAAGGTATGAACCCCCTTATCCTCCCAGCTATGGGTTAAATAGTATCACTACTGTTCTTCTGGGAGAATTGCTTTGAAATTAGATAACCTAGGAAGGTTGATATGCCATTAAACAAAGAAACCAAACCAATCAACTGGACCCGATAGAATGACGCAAGAAATACACCAAAACTTTGCTGAATATATCATGGCTCAAACAAAACAA
Organism: Sepioteuthis lessoniana; assembly: GCA_963585895.1. Classification (NCBI taxonomy): domain Eukaryota; kingdom Metazoa; phylum Mollusca; class Cephalopoda; order Myopsida; family Loliginidae; genus Sepioteuthis; species Sepioteuthis lessoniana. Next base: position 32,087,220 of record OY757912.1, on the reverse strand, counting down.
GAAACTATTGGTTTTCAAACGATTTTAAGGGGTGCATTTACCTAACTCCTCCACCAGGTGGGGGGCATTATTTAAAGAAGTTGGATTTTTCATCATTGAAAGCTGGTTTCACATTTGAGTTTGCTTCTGCTAAACTGCATGCTTAACTAAGGCTTGGCCAAGCAAACATTCTACCCAGCAAATTACCTATGTAATATATCATCTTGAACTACGATAAAAAATAAAGGGATGTTGTTGACCGATATATCCTGCCGTTGATACAATCAACAAAATGATTACCAAAAGAACACGCAATACATATGTGCTAGCTATGACCAATTGAGAACAAGCATTGCATGAGAATCGAGTAAGAGTTTTAAGACAATGTAAAGTCTAGAATGTTTTTCATTTCCCACTGGCAGGACTGCTTCTTCGCGTACGCAAACTCTCTGAGATTGCTTTCCTGCTCTACACAAGCATCATCACCTAAGAGTAAAAAATAAAATAAATTTCATTTTTATATATCCATGTTGCTCAAGACCCAGTTGCAGAATACTACACCCATACCTAATGGAAGAAAAATGGATTCATGCCTTTCTTAAAGATACTAGCGGGAATTGAAATGCAAACGACCTCGTCCAGGACTGAACTCGATTCGTTGATTTTATTTCCAATGAAAATGGCATTTCTCTTACTCTAAGCGCGCCTCCTGTGTATCTATCTCTTTGTATATTTTGAAGATTTAAGAAAAACTCAAAAAAAAAAAGTTGCGAAATCTATCTAACAGCGAAAAGAATGTGTATTGCAGCGTATAAGTTCCATTATACAAGATTAATGAAGAGATTACCAACAGAGCCGTTTTATAAAGACGAGCGATGTCACCGTATGCTTCTTGGTTTTGCACTAAGCCTTGTAGGCATCTATGCTCCCATCTTTGGTCGTTTCATGAAGGGCTTGCTGTGCTCACAACCATACTAAATAGAATTTGAAATAACGTCATATAATATCGCATTCTTCTCAGAAAATTGGGAGTGGCATTATCTTCAGTCAAAAAGAAAAATGTTTTTTTTTCACACTTTTTATATGCAATCCATATAAAACAATAGTTTAACTTTGTGGAGCACAATCAACAACATTCTTTTCAGTTTTAGATGTTTCTCCATTCCTATTTCTTTTAAGAACATTTATTTTACAAATGTAAGAGGAACGTCGAGCAACAATATACTTATTTACTATTACATTCTTAATTTTTCCCATCACATATTGCAAAATATTTCTAATCTATATTAACCCTTACCTTTTATCGTTTAATTCTTACCAGGTGTATTTTACTTTTTATTTCGAATCTGCTACATTTTATATTATAGTTACAATAATAATGATAATGATAATTTTAAAAATGCTTTGTTGATAATGAAAAGTGGGAAAAGAGATTCTGCTGATGTATTATAAGTACCAAATCAAGATAGCATGAAGACGCATGGTGAAAAGGAAAACGGAAAATACTAGGGGATATTGAAAGCAGACACAATTAAACTGTGATGAAGGGGAAAGAGTAGAAAGAGTATAACAGGTGAAGTAGAAAGCTTGAAACTAAGCTTAGGAGCAGAAAATAAAATAAAACTGTAAATACTAGGGCAGTCCTCTTTGTATGATACTCGGGCGTATTCTTAGAATGAACAAGGAAAAAAACTCACAACAAGTGGGCCAAAGTTAAGAAAATTGACGACTATGCACAAGAAATTACACCCAAGAGATGACATAGACTATAGGTCTCCAGATAAGAAGGTGGCATAGGTTTCGCTATCATTGTGCATTGTGTAAGTGCATCAACTCAAGGACTCTGTTTAAAAAAAGCAAAGGAAGATTAATTACAGTGGCCAATTGGAGTAGTGGCAACTTCAGTAAAGATTGAAAACAATAAAAACTAGGAGACATAAATAGAAGGAAAAGAACTGTATAAATATTACAAGTTACACACTTTTATGATTGTATACGCTAATTCTTCGACATGACAAAGAAAGGGCCATCTCAGAGAAACTGAAGTTCTTTTTACAGCAATAGAAAACAACGCCAAATAGACTAATTATTTTATAGCGAAAATTGATAATACATAATAGAATTGCCAGTGTAGGTTATGCAGAGAAAGCGATGAAACAATAATCATTTTGTCAGCATATGCAAAAATCTGGTATAGAAGGGGTACAAGAGTAGGGCTGACTGATTGGGAAAGGAAATACTCTGGGAACTGTGAAAAATATTGAATATTCTCCATACTACCAGATGGTAAATGTAAAAATCAGAATCTATACTAAAAAAATGGGATGCATAAAGGAATTTTAAGATAGAAAAGTATCCCCTAATTCTGGTCAGACAACCAGACTTATTGTTAATTAAAAAAGTCAAAATTGTCATCCAGTGGATTTTGCCGTTTCAGTGGACCACAGAGTGAAAATAAAAGAAAGTGAATAGATAGACAAATATATGCAGCTTCACAGTCAGCTAAAGAATTGTTGTATTCTGGTTAGAGAACGCTTGTGGTATTAATAAAAAGACTAACAACGATATGTGAGGAAATAGAGTTATATTCACAGGAAAGGGTATTTACAAAAGAGAGAGACTGTTAGTAAACAAGAACATAGGATTAGTAGATAGAATAAGATTATAGTCCAACAATAGTATTGGCTTCCGTTAAAAGGAGCGGCTGTTAACCTTCTAGACCTTTTAGACACTGGTATTAGAAGCTACTGCTATATATGGCAGATGGACTAACTCATTGTTGCTGAAAAGGTAGGTGATACCCAACAAAAAAACAAAAAAAACAAATACCTCTGGAATATGTATGTAAAGGTGGTATTGCTTGTAGTCAGTGCACATTGAACGGTGCCCAAACGCTAGGCAAGGAGACTGTTACAGTTGGAAATCGGAGGAAAAATTGAAACTATTCAGACAACTCCATTCTTCAGATTAGCCAGAATACTGATAAGAATCCAAAAGACCTGAGGAGACTTGTACTAACTTATGTTTCAGACAATGTTCGCCTGTAAATGCTGATGTGAAAATCTCATTAAGGCGACGATTATACCAATCGTGATCGGTGCATTTGGTACAGTAACTAAAGGATTATTAAAGGGACTGGAGGACTTGGAAATTGGAGGGCGAGAGGAGACCATCCAATATACAGCATTGTTTAGAACAGCCAGAATACCGAAAAGAGTCTTGGAAACTTGAAGAGACTTGCTGTCACTCAAACTCCAGTAAATGTCCATCAGATAATGCAAATGTGAAAAACTCTCAAAGAGTATATAATAATAATATTAAAAATTAAAAAAAAATAATATTAATAATAAGGAACACCGCAAAGATAACGGTAAAACAAAAAAAGACAAGACGGAAAATATAATAAATGTTGGTTATGTGGTGATAGACAGGAAACGATCAGTTATATAATAAGCGAATGCAGCAAATTAATGCAAAAATAGTTTAAGATTAGGAACGGCTGGGTGAGGAACGTTATCTACAAGAGATTTTACAAGAAAGTGAAATTTCACCATACGAACAAATGCACGAACGGAAATATGTCTTGGAGAAAGGGATGCACAAGGTTCTGTGGAATTTTGAGATACAAACTGATCATCTAATCTCGGCCAGACGACCAAAACTAGTAAAAGTCAAAAGAAAAATAAAAGGAAAAAGAACCTGCCGAATAGAGGATTTTGACGTTCCAGAAGACCACATAGTGACATTAAAAAACCGAAAAGAGAGATAATTATCTATACCTTGCTAGAGAACTAAAAAAAAATTTGGAGCAGGAAGGCGACTGTGATATCAATTGTATTTAGTACACTTGGAACAATCCCCAATTCTATGGTAAAAGGACTCGAAAACTAAGAAATCAGTGGACAAGAGGAAGCCATCACTAATACAGAGTCGCTCAGAATACTGGGAAGAGTCCTTAAACTCCGGTGAGAAACTATCAGCTAACGCTGGTGTGAAAAACTATCAAAAGAGGAAAATAATAAAGCAAAAATTAGAAAATTCCCTCGTATTCGCTGTTTTATGTATAGATATTGTCTTCACTTTTGATATATGTGTCTAAGTAAAGTATCAATGTTGTATAGCAGATAAAGACAACAACAGATGTATAGAAATATCTGCCTCTTCTCTTCTCTTTTTATAGCCTGAAATGTACGTATCGGTAGAGTGAGAGAGAGTCGGATTCGGTCGAGATGCTCACACACACAGAGAGAGAGAGAGAGAGAGAGAGAGAGAGAGAGAGAGAGAGAGAGGAGTGACGGTGTGTTTCTTCTGTGAAACCTATCTGCATTTGTTCTTTGTTCTTCTCTTTCGTGAGACTGGTACCGGGTGACTTCAAGGCGTTTAATTATCTTAGTTTCTCATCGTTTCTCTATTTTCACGAGTCTCGTACAGTGCCATCTTAAGACTTCAAATCATTTAATTTCTATTCGTTTCTATACTTTCACAGGTTCCGTACATCTCACGTGTTTCTCTACCTCTCAACCCGAGCAGTTTAGCACAAGGCCAGAACCTAGAGTGACAGGACGTCTGCGGTCAACTTTCTCTCTGAGCTCTCATCGACTATTCTGGTTATATGATATTCTGGACGCTTACGCAAAATCGGGTACTCACACCTCCAACATACACGCTGCACGTGGACACGCCTCCTTCTAACATGCCAAACTTTTTAATCTAGGAGACAGGTACACCTTCCTGTTATGCTACTCACGAAACTTATGAATCCTTTCTGCAGGGGAACAACCTGCGTCATGTTTACTGTAGGACACAGGTTTACTTCCTGTTATGCCACCTATACAAATTATGAAGCATGTGAAAGGGTCATTCCAGTCTATATCTAACACAAAGAATCTCAGAATGCTGGATTATTTTAGAGAATATAATGTACGTTTTACTTTCAGAGATTAGTGTCGTCTTTGTTGGAACAAAAACTTTTCAACAAACACTTGTATTGATTTTCAAATGATACAATGTTTTTGTTTAATTTTTCTTCCTAAAGATTGTCATAATCTGTTGTTATTTCTGGTATTATTTTAAGCATTTTCTTAATTTTCATAGCTTCAGATGAATGCTTCCGTAAATTGAACATTCAGAAAAAGAAAAATGATTGAGATTAGATGAAAAACTGAGAATAAATGTTATGGTTAATGTTGAAAAGATGCAGGAAAATAGACGTTCCAGATGTCCAATCAATAATTATAAATTATGGTGTCGCCATTTTCTTTGAATCGTATTGTACTTGGAAATAATCAGGCTGAATTTGTGGATAATTTTCTGCCTTCAAAACAAAACAGACAACAAGGAGACAAAGAAGGTTTTGTAGGCTTATTTATTCATTTATTTATTCAATCGATTATACCAAAGTTATTGATGATATATATATATATATATATATATATATATATATATATATACATATATATATATATATATATAAATATATATATATATATATGCTTAGGGTTGTCTGCTTTCATTCTGGCCACCGGCGATCACATAAATCTTTACACAGAAATATAAATTAACTACTGAAATCTGCTAATACTAGTTTTGTAATTACTAACGTAAGTCAGACGATTTTGTTTACATAATTTCATCGATAATAATTAGAAACAATTCGTTTAAGCTTTGCTGATTCGTATATTTTTCATTTTCACAGAAAACATAGGAACATTAATTGTATATTGTTTCTTTTAAACCTTTCATAATCAGTGATGAATAAATTGCACTTAGAGGAATGTTACACCTACTGCGATAAAACAATAAAATAAAACTGAGAACAACAGTAGTGGCAAAAGTAGTGGGCTAATTTTCTTTTTCTTTATTTATTTGATTTTTGCTTTTTCTTTTTTTTTTTTTTGGTCGTTCAAATTAAAAACTAACACATTTTTGATATAAAGTCTTTCGAAAAATCTATCCGTCGTTTGTTTTTTGTTTGTTTGTTTTTTTATGTTTTTTTCTTTGTTTTTTTTATTGTATTCTATCATAACAAATTAAAATGTCCGATTCAATCATTTCACAATTACATTTTGATTTGGCCCAAAAATACTCTTCGAGGATTTGCATGATTTTTCAGTTTAGTTTTATATAAACACATGTATTTATACAAATTCATAGGTGTAATATTTACTGAATATGTTTGATGTATTATAAACTTTGGAGATGATATTCCTGAACCCACAATATATGCGCCGCGTGACCATACCGATTAAAATTAATGGATGATTTTACTCGATAGCTTCCTTCAATTTGGACTAATGAGTGTTACTTGATTAAACCAATTGTTTGCTTCTCGTGATGAGGATAATATTCATGGATATCACGGCAATTTCACCAAAGGCATGCATCATATTTTTTCGATACGCGCGGTTCCTAGACTATGCCAACTGTAACCTCTTCTGAGGGTAATACTCACTTAACAAAGAGAATCTCTCGGAGAGTCTCCAATTCTGAAGGTTTAGCGAGTGTAGAGTTACCACCACATTTCTATTACTCATGGGTTTACTTTAATATGTTAGGGTAATATGTTAGGGTATCTCCGATGTGTCAAATGGACCGATTTGAGATAAGGAATTGATTACTCGTTTAAAATATTTGTAAAAATTATTATTACCAAAATTATTTGAGGAAGTCCTCATGGCAAAGGGTAAACGTGTTAGACTGAAATCCTAGTTAGCGAGTTCCAACTCCATTTAATCTATTATGTTCACTTGCGAACTAATACACTTGGGGAATGCACGAAACCTCTTCCCCACCAGCTATCGGGTAAATATTAGCACTACTGTTCTCCTATAACGGTTGTTTTGACAGTATATAACCAACGGGGTTGTCATGCCATTAATAAAGCAATCACACGAAAACCAACTTTAGAGAAGGCATAGTAACAAACTTGCTTGACAACAATCCCGTAATTTAGGAGTTCACTTCAAGTTGTTCGATTACGTTCGCTTTCGAAATTATAACCTTGAGAAAAGTTCCTATACGTATACACACCATCGATAGTTAAATTGTGTTACATATTGACCATATTGACAGGCCGTGTAAGTTCGCATTTATACAAAAATAAGGGTGCACCTGTGTCATGAAGTAAGCAAAAGACAGCAGAAATACCACCTGAATTGCGTGGGTGGGATCCCAGAGGAAGAGTAACTGCGAGGTGTGTGGGCATCCTAAAATATATAACAATGAAGTTTTTTAATCCCGGGACACAGAGCAGTGAGTAGTTGTCAGAAAGCAGAGAGAAAAAAAGACAAGACGTCACATCATTTTGGGTGCTGGTCCAGCAGGTGGGGGCAAACGGCCCTGGATTAAAAGGAAGAGTAAAGATTCTATGGACAATACTTGGTAAAATCGAAAGAGAGTGTGATTCCAGAATGAAGAAAACAACGAATATGGATCTTTCTTTTTAAAACCAGCCTTTTTCTAGCCCCGTAGAGGCAGAGAGAATTAGTAAAACTCTGAATATATTATATTTCAGCATGGTGTAAAAACTTTGCAGTTCTTGACACGCTCTCTCTCTCTCTCTCTCTCTCTCTCTCTCTCTCTCTCTCTCGCTCTCTCTCTCTATCTATCTATCTGTCTATCTATCTCTACTCGCCAACCATTTTGCTTATTCCGTAATATAGAAGGGAGATAAGTATCTTTATTAATAAGTGTCATTGTCTTTCCTTCTGCCGGTATATAACAATCATAATCATCATATCGTGCTGGCAGCACGGATATCCCTGACCCTCTGTCGCCACTCCTCCCTATCGTTCATCGCCCTAGGTAGGTCTTCAGGACAACAACCTGTATCCTCACATAGCTGCTGAATGTACGTTCGATCTGGTCGTCCTGCTTTTGCGCGGCCATGTGTGGGGATCGATAAGAGTACATCTCTTATGAGTTCATCTCTGCTTCTCCAGCAGTGTCCTGCATGTCTGGTTCGTCTAACTTAAGAAAAATGACTATGTCGTTAAATTACCCATGATGTTTGATTTGTCATTAAAGCAAAAACTTAACCAAGTCATAAATACTTGGAAAACAGTGTTTAAACTGACAACTGCACTTGCTAACCCCAAAATGTTGACGTACCATAAAACCAACCTATTAACCTACGTTTTTAAAAAAAGAAAAAGTAAAAGAAAAAGAATGAGTCTATTTTAATCACTCTAATTAAGTAATAATGGCAGAAGAAATCACGATGCAATACTTTCTTGTTTCTTTTATAGAAAAATTCTGTGAAAGTCATACTCGAATGCGCATAATCTGGCCAAGCTAATATTGATGATTTTGAACACTTGATATGGATATATTTAGAATGTTGGCTACGTTACGTGTGTATAATATTGATTATTTAAATTCAATCCCTATGAACTTCAGATGATCAAATCAATCATCGACTTCAAAGAGCAAATTCCTGATTGTTCTTAGTACCTTCCCAATAGATTATATGATATTTCCCTTCTGTTTCAGGACCAATTTCTTCTTTACATTTCTACGAATGAAATATATGATATAGTGAATATGCAGTACAATTTTTTTTTCATATCCAGTGTAAAACACAATAAATATATTTAGGTTCGGTTATTAAACGCATGTTCTATGATTAGGATAAAAACGATACTTTGATTAAAGTTAGTTCAAATTAATGCCAACTACAACTATGAGTTTCCGACAATTTAATATTTAAACAGTCGTTCATACTTCGGTATCTATTTGTGGTCTGACTGAATAAGAAAAGTGGTGCTCACTCTATTAGCGTTGATTTTCGTAGTGGTCACAATTATAATGAAGAACAATCGCAAAGGCAGAATGGAACCCAATCAACAACTGAGCTATGAAAATAGACATAGATCTAGAGAAAAACCTGTAGACATCGTTGACACTGCTAATTGGGTGAAAAGAGAAAAAGCAACGATAAGTATAATGAAATAAAATAAAATCTGCAAAATGTAAGATCACATGTCAAGAAATTAGAGAGTATATCAAATAATAGACATGGTTAAAGACATATAAACCTGCCCCTCAGCAATTAGGAACATACAGACACATACACAGTATAACTACATGCATACAAATACACACACGCATGCACAATAATTGTAATCACACGTGCACACAGGCATGCGAGCTCAGACTGAATTAAAAGGACGAAAAGATAGAGGGAGAGAAAATATATAGAAAGTTATTCATCAGTGAATATGAAACCAACCTTACTTTTTAACTATCTATAAGATATTGGCCTGACAAAAAATTACACGAAATATTGGAAAATACGTTTAAAATTTGTTACTCAGAACCAGGATCTGACTTAAACAATTACATAGGTGTTTTTTTTAAAAACCCTTTAAGCACAGATAGATAGATAGATAGAGAGAGAGAGAGAGAGAAAAGAAAAGAGGGAAAGTGGATAAATCAAACATTTACAACCGGTTTAGTAGTAACATTTCTGAAGAAGTCTTACCTTGAATAAGGAACGAAATATTACTACTAAACCCATCGTAAGTGTCTGAGTTATCAACTTTTCCACTTAATTTTATCATCTTTTCCGATTTACCAACACCTACGATTTCCCTCTCATTCTCTCTCCCTCTCTCTCTCACTATATATATATATATATATATATGTGTGTGTGTGTGTGTGTGTGTGTGTGTCTGTCTGTCAGTCTGTCTGTGTCTGTGTCTGTGTACAAATCAGTATTTCTTTAATTCATGTTTGACAAAAACGAAGACATGTAAACATGTCGGGCTTTTTTTAAAAACTTTCTCATGTTTGCAAAAAGAGAACGTAATTAAGAATTTAAATCGTTGAAACTTTTAAATGTTTTCATCCATTCTCAAGAATAATAATCTCTTTTTGTGAAATTCTGATGAGATTAATATCCATTGTCTCGAGCATTATAAATGAATTGTGTAAACGGTCTTTTCGTGCTTGTTTTAAACGAACATGTAACAGTCAAAGTTTAACGAGAAAAGT
>OY757912.1:32056486-32074548 GCA_963585895.1 Sepioteuthis lessoniana | reverse complement strand
GTCACTTTTTGACTGCTAGATAATTTTAGTTCAACGGGGGGGAGAGTATCATTCCCACCTCCTCGTCTCCGTGAGCCATCACGTGACATAATCTTGAAATTAGTAGAAGAAACGCCAATATAATATTTCTTATCACTTATGTCCTCTTTTGGATAAATATTAGCTTGGTATACTACATTATCTAAACTACACAAACCATTCATTGGACAATCACTTTGAGATTTACAATTACATTCTATTTTTTTTTACTATTAATGTTATTATTATTTACTTGGTTATGAAATTTATTAATTAATTTATTATTATGGCTATTTATTATTTGAGAAATATTATTAGTGCAAGAATAACTTATTTTCAAGGTTTTCCTATTAAATATTTTATGCAATATATTATCTTGTTTAAAATGTTTATCTATCAGTCTCAAAAAATATTTACCTACATCTATATTGGCTAGTTTACAAAAAGGGGGTTAAACCATATAATTTTCCTTTTTCTATTTTTTTTAACATAATTATTATTTTCTTTAGTAAATTCAGTTGTTATATTTTGTTTTAAATACCTAAAATCCTCCTTAAAACCACTATTTTTAAGGGCTTCTATATATCTTTTACTACTCTCTTTGAAAATCTTTTCATTTGCAGATAGCTTACCTATTCTTAAATTTACTGCTTTTGGGATTTGCTTGATTATATTTTTAGGGTGATTTGAATTAACATTAATGTACGATGGGTTCTGATTGGGTTTTATGAAAGGTTTATAGGAATTATTAGATAGATCTAAAGTGACATCCAAGAAATTGGCTATTTTAATATTAGATGAGATTTCTATTTTAAATCCCAAAAACTTAAAGGCCCTTATAATCCTTTTTTGTATGCTAGAGCTAAGAGGGCCATTACTATTTGGAATATATAATAACCCATCATCTCTATAAGACCTACTTGTTGAGGACTAATGATTCTAGTGAGTATATCTAATATATATAATCCTACAAGGTCTGCTATTTGGGAGGAATATATATATATATATATATATATATATATATATATATATATATATATATATATATATATACTGTACCCATGAACATTATACGGTATGTTCCATTCCTCATAAATATGTTGGACACAACCGGTATTATGAGGTGGGGGTTGAAAATGCCGATTTAAATGTACATGTCTAGCAGGGGTTTATCTTTTTCACACCGCTGGTGAGTTTTGTATTCTAAAAATATTTTTGGTTATTTCCATTTCATTTCCAAACTCTGTTTTGGTTATTTCTCATTTTGTAACCTTTTGTAAGATAACAAGTATATATGTATTATTTGTGTGTACTTGCCTGTGCATATGTGTGTGTTTTGCGTGTGTACCTGCATGTCTGAAATTCTCTACAGAATGTTCATGCTGTCGAATTTAGTAATGAATTATACCAGTCAAAATATTGTTTAACTTTTCAAAGTTCCACAAGGAATTATAACATTATGGTATCTATAATTCAAAAGAAAATAATTTGAACGGACATACTATCTCTCTCTATCTCTCTCTCTCTCTCTCTCTCTCTCTCTCTATATATATATATATATATATATATATATATATATATATATATATATATGTCAAAGAATATATTTTTAGATGCTTCAAGTATGATTTTTCATAATGTACTGTATTCATTGTCTATTTCAGGTTTTTGCACATGATTTTGGTCTGAGGGCAACGCAAACCTGAGTGCAGAATTACCAGACCGCCTCCTTGACAGCTTTGTCCAACATAACTTACTTGTTTTTTTTGTGGGGGGGGGTGCCGGCAAAACCCTTACATTTTATCGTCAGCACAAGCCAATTGAAAGAGTTCATTCTCCCACAGTCGCCTAAAAAAAGAAATTACGCTTTACAATCGTTTCGCTTCATTACTTGCTCACGTCTGCCTTTTCTGGTTGGCTCATCATTTCTCTCCTTTCTTTCTTTTCAAAATTCATCTTTCTATATTTAGCGTGCTAATTCTGATAATACTATCCTAATACTATTTCTTAACTTAACTATTACGTTTCGCTCTCCGCGCTTAATTTGTTTTCTTACTTAACAGGTCTATAATTTAATCATTCCCATTTTCGAAAATTATAACGAAATTATCTGTACTCGTCAATTTTAAAGCCTTTTGCATATATTTTTCGAAACTTTAAGATGCTCATCATTCTATAACTCTATCTACATTATTAATTCTTCTTTTGTTTCCCCACCAAAAAAATAAACAAGAAAAAAAAACGAAAATAATATTATTTTGATTGCTACCATTCTTAGACACGTTGAAGCGGGAGCGGAGAGAAAAAATTTACCGAGTTGTTGATAATATCTTTCTTTCTCTGCTAATATGAACATTTTTACTTCCTTCAGTAACATTTTCAGCCATCGTTTAAATTTTCTTAATACTGAAACACAAACCCAAAACAAAAAAAACACACACAAAAATAAATAAATAAAACACCCACAACCCCACAAAAAAGACCGTTGGTTGACTAGTGATCGGATGGAATATACATATATATATATATATATATATATATATATGGTTAGAAGCTTTGGCTTGGTGTTTGAGTCAACCGGGTTTCGATCCCAGTTACGGGGAGATACTGTCTAGCCACACTGATGAGTTCTGATAGAACGAAACAAATCTGTCTGTGGATGACAATATATATATATATATATATATATATATATAATATATATATATATATATATATATATATGTATATATATATATATATATATATATATATATATGTGTGTGTGTGTGTGTGTGTGTGTGTGTGTGTGTGTGTGTGTCTGTGTGTGTGTGTGTGTGCGTGTGTGTGAATTGTCCTTATGTATTCGACTGCGTATAGATAGAAGAAGACTCTCATTAATAGAAACGGATGGATTTTATGGACTGTGTAGAATAGGTTGATATAAATAAAAAATTATATAGATACGAACACTTTCAAACAACAATATATATATATATATATATATATATATATATATATATATATATATATATATTGTGTGTGTGTGTGTGTTTGTGTGTGCTACAATTTTTTTAGCATAACTATATGTACTATAAAGACAGTTACACTCAGAAAAATTAACTTCACCAGGAATATTAACCTCGAAATTCGACAGAACATTAATTAAAAAGAGTCAGCAGCTCCGATGAATCACTTTGTTAAGTACAGGTGCGTTCTATTCTCAGGAATCGACCCTCTGTACCGAATCAATGAGCAGGTTCCAGGTATTAGGTCTCTTTCTTGAAATCTATATTTGGAACAATTTGTTACATACCCACCAGAAGATAATTAAATGTCTAGTATTTTATCTGATAAGACTGGGCCTCTTTTGGTTTCATTGTTTAGCTACTTCCCAAACTTCGTTGGTTATTTAAAATCATAACTATGGTACTATTTAACTCATGATTGGGGTAATAAGTAGGTTCATGCATTTATCAACTTATACAAGTCTGAAAAAAAAAAACAATAGTACTACTTGAGTTTGAATTCGTTTACATCCAGGCTTGAGTCAAGGACTCGAGCTATTACGTGTCTGAGACATTCTTTCTTTGATGAGACTATCAAGTTGGTCAGGTGAATGCTACATGCAAGAAAAAACAAATCCCATAAGTGGTGTATTTCATTGTCTAAATGGAATATAAACCTTTGCGAGTTATTAAATGTCAAAGCCATCTTTAGAAAAAAAAAAAGAAGAGATTCAGTTGGTGTATTCTACTGTCCCAGCCGACTGAGCATCCTCATTTTCAGACCCTAGGGTCAGACACCATTGGCAAAATTTGAGATCTTTTATAATACTATCTTATCAGGTAATAGATGTTTTTGGGCACATATGGTTGTATAAAATTAACATGCTATTAGTCATGTGATATATATATATATATATATATATATATGAAATAAATTTCTGTAAGCGAGGTAAGAATTTTTTCCTTTTTGGTTGTTTATTTGTCAACTGTTTTCTTTGTTTATAGAAAAATTCACCGTCATCAATTGTTTAATGCCAACGTTATTCATGTAGTGAGACAGTAATGATTCAATTCAATCCATAAATAACAGCATAAGGGTGTTCCTACCTCTCCTAAGGTTAGATGTCTAAATGTGTGCGTAAAAGCGTGACTGGAATTCGAACACTTTTACTTAAATGTAACTGCCTATCACATGAAGAATAAAAACATGATGACCTACATTTATCCATAAGATCTAAAGGAGCCCTTTCAGTTATTTTTTTTCGTGTTTTTGATTTATATCAAAACTCATAACAGGATGGAAATAATTTTATAATCCCAATGTGACCGGTTTTTTTTTTTCTTAAAGAAAGTATTACTCTGCAATGTCAGTTACATTGACCTCTTTACCAGGAAAATTTAGATGTTCACTGTTGAATTTTTTTTGTCCTGATTGAATTACTCCCAACCGCGGTGTAACTGGGCCGAATAACACACACACACACACACACACACACACACACACACACACACACACACACACACACACACACACACACACATATATATATATATATATATATATATATAGATAGATAGATAGATAGATTGATAGATAGATATTGCTTAATTTTTAATCGAATTCAAGTAAATATTAAAATCAGCAAGATAAATAAATACAACAGTAATTTAAGTTCCCAATTCAGTTAAATTTTATTCACTCCCCATCCTTATAAATACTCCATATATATATATATATATATATATATATATATATATATATATATATATATGAAAGTTTCATGTCCGTAAGTCTTAACTTGGGAGCAATTAGTCTATATTCATTTTTGATCTCACTCCACTGTATTAATTATTTTTGTATTAAAATAACACTTCATTTTAGCAATGTAATGTTTCTAATTATTCGTAGAAAATGAAATTTAACTAGTAAAGCCAGTCAAAAAAATTACATTTAGCACTTAACTTCCACGTCTACACTAATGCTTGTTCATAGAACAAGAAAACATGTGCAATCATTCGAAAACGAGAAATAATATCATATTCAAAGTTTTAAGTTTATAGATGGTTAGGTGCATGTCTGTTTCTTTACATATTCCTGAATGTTTTCAATGTATTATTCTTAGGTGACTTGCACGGATAGAGATCAATACCTGAGAAATGTATTTCCAAAGTTGACATATATAAGTTAAATCGATTTTAAGTACATTGATGTAGTCATAAAATTTGTGATAGGTATTATCAATATTCTAGACTGGCAGTTTTTGTCATTTTTTATTTCAATTGTAGTTGCTTTTCATCGGATCTCACTCGGGTCATAAGTTCTCGGACATCGTTGGATAAATAACATGCGTCGGAAAAAAGAATAAAGTAGAAACTTCTCGTAAATATTTACTTTTTCCTTTCATCCAATAAGTAGAGATGGCTGTTGTTGTATAATTAACGACCCAAGTGACTAGCGATAAGGAAAAAAAGCAGAATAAGAAAGAATAAGTAACTTCCATCTCAGAATTATTGATAGCGACGATTGATGGGGGTATCTTTAAACCTTATTAAAAATAAAACTGAAGGATGTATTTGACATCCGTTGCAACTAAATTCAACTTGTTTTTTTTTTAATATTTTCTCATTCTGTCTTACACGTTTAATTCATTACATATTTTGATTAGAATTAACAGCTGAGATTACAACTTCGAGACACGGAGTACGAAAGTAAATGAGAATTTGAGCGTGAGGGCCGAGACAGTTTTTTTTTCATAACTAAATTTTGAACGCTGTGTTTATAAATACTGTAATACTCTACTCTCTTGTAAATTTCAGACACTATCCCCTTTCAATCGATTTTCCTTTTCCGTTTGAGATTAATGACTCAATTGCTTAATGCAAGTTTTTGGAATAAAAGAGCTGTACATTTAATCAAGCTATTTATCGAGAAAGCATAAACTATTTTGAGACATAAAAACAATTATTTCGCAAGCTCATATTAATCGGTGTGTTTACAATTTATATCTGAGAAATTATAAACAAGCAGATTTAAAACCGGGTCTTTAGTCTAATGAACAGAGTGTTCGCCAATGGTAAGCGAGACCGGGGTTTAATCCCAGGTCGAATCATACCAAAGACAAAAAAAAATGGTACTTGATACGGCCTTGCTTATCAGTCAGCATTATAAGGTAAGGGTAAAATGGAGTATTACAGGAAATGGAGTAGTGCCTCCCCTACATCTCAGTGTAGTAGCTATTGAAAAGGGAGCTTTCGGTTCACCCTCGATAAAAGTCACCAACTTTACTTATATATATATATATATATATATATATTAGTAATTTATTGTTGACACAGATTTGATAAAAGGCCATACGCATTTCCTTTATTTATGATCTTATTTTTTTATTCCTTGAATTTATTTATGTTTTTTTATTTGCGTCACGGTAAAGTTGAAAGAAAGAGCAACCAAAATAGTGCCCTGAAGATGATGAATGGATACGTTCGAAAGCGCTAAGAGGAAGAACCAAGGGAGTCAACTCTGTCAACATGACACAGACACTGAGAAACTAATAAGAAAGCAACAGAAAAAAAATTGGGATTATAAATATTGAAGCTTTATAGTCGTTAGCCAAATTTGTCTATATATATATATATATATATACGTGCGTACCTGCGTGCGTGTGCGTGTCTGTCTGTCTGTCTGTCTCTCAATGTATTCTTGAGTTCGTTTATTTGGTTGTAATATATATATATCATGTTAACATGATTCACTAAATTTTAAGGCTAAAATCATTGGTTTGCACAATGTTATTAATAAAATATCCCTACTGAAGGAAAATAATTTGTGCATGGTGATATTTTTACATGTATTCTCATGTAATCATAATAGTTGACTGAGTGATATGTTTTCCATTAGGTTATCGTATTAAATGATTTTGATAAATCTATTTGCACACAGTTATATGATATCAAATATTCCTGTCGAATGCTAACAATTTGCCCACGTTATTATTTTTTTCAAATAAACCGATCAAGTAATAATGATTTGACGAAGTATCAATTTGATCCATAAATGGAACAAAAACAACTCTTACTACTCTAAGTATAGTTTTATAGACGTTGGAGAAATGACAACGTATCAGTACCGATATTCTCCAGAGTACCAGCACTGGAGCATCATAAGCAGTTGAAATATTTTGACATATTTCTGACTGCCCCTTCGTAGAGTGTGTGTGAGTAGTGTACGTGTGTATAAGAATGTGGGCTATGTGTGCAAGTGTCATGCAATTTCGTGTTTGTAAGCGTTTCGTGCATATGAATATATATGTGCGTGTTTTGGGCTTTTTTAAAAATGAGATGTGTGTTTCGTTTGACCGCATATATATATATTTGTGTGTGTGTGTGTGGGTGTGTGGGTGTGTGTATTCCGCAAATTGAAAAACATAATAGACATTTACCGTGCCATTATAAATCAATTTAGACGAGTCGTATTCAGTTGTCGTACAAATTTTCTTCCGTTCGCTTTATATGTGAGTGTTGTATATATCCTGGTATATGTATATAGTAAGAGCCATACACCAAGCACCCATGTAAAATAGTGTGCAATATCTCATGCTTTCTAATTATGAATAATTCCAAACACATAGTCTCTGCAAACTTACTGGATAAAACATATAAAACGGATATATATATATATATATATATATAATTTTTATCCGGTAAGTGTCCAGAGACTATATATATATATATATATATATATATATATATATATATCCGTTTTATATGTTTTATCCATATATGTTACACATATATATGTATATATATATATATATTTTTTATCCGGTAAGTGTCCAGAGACTATATATATATATATATATATATGAGTGTGTGTGTGTGCGTGCGCGCGCGCGAATATCCACACACCTACATACACGCACACGTACATATACGTTCCAGTACGTTTGTTATCTGCATATAGTTGTGCCTGTGTGCGTTTGTGAATGTATGTGGGTATGTTGCGTCAATATTCAATATATGTCTATTTGTATGCGTATCTCTCTCTCTCTCTCTCTCTATATATATATATATATATATATATATATATATATGTGTGTGTGTGTGTGTGTGTGTATTCCTGACTCTGCGTTTTGAACATATCCGTATACGTGTGTGCGTGTATTTTTATATATATTATATATATATATATATATATATATTCCTGACTCTGCGTTTTGAACATATCCGTATATGTGTGTGCGTGTATATATATATATATATATATATATATATATATATATATATATATATATATATACATGCGTGTATGTGTCTGCGTATGTGTCTGTCAGTTAGTCTGCGTGTGTGTCAATGTATTCGTGTTTGTGTGTTTCCTCTTATGTGTAAATGTTTTTTTGTATCTATACCTGTGTACCTCTATATGTGTCTACGCATAAATGTGAACGAGAAAAAAAAAAGTGAAATTTATAAGTAAGCAAGACAAATACATTAAAATGTAAGCTATTTTTTCATGTGACTTTTACATGAAGATATTTTAAAAAGTCCAAATTTGTTCCGTTTTCAATTATATGTGCATATCTATCCTAGAATTCACTAAATCCGTCTTATCTCCCGTAATGTTTTCCCCCATTTAATGTCCTTGTCTCCATAATACATCTTTGCTTCAGATCAGTTCGGAGTACTTTGATCTCTGCAGGGCATATATCTTATCTTAAGTAATATGGTTTCCTTGTTGAAATCTCAGACGCTTCATATCATTAAAATATATGATAGCATTATGGATTCTATAAATACATTTTTCTTACATTAGAAATTCGGTTTTACATACCGTAAATCTACGAACACTATGTTGACAATCATTTACATACTTATCTATCTAAGTTCATAAAAGTTCATCTACTCGTCTGAATATTTTCATGCCATAGTCATTATTTTTAGTACTGGCCCAAATCTGTTTCTTAAATCTATAATCCATATACAAGTATCAACCAGTTCATTTCTTTTGATATCTCTGTGGATAGTATTTGAATGTCATATATATGTAAATATGGGTATTTGTAATGTGTGAATGCATTCATGAATATAGGATTGTTTTTAGTCCTTCTAACTCTCCCCTATTCTTTTTTTATATAATCGTATATATATATATATATATATATATATATATACCAACCACTCCACTCGGGCAGGATAGGACACAAGGTCAATTTTTAAGCGGAGTTCAATAGGTTTGAATTCTCCTAGTCTAGTTGCCTCACCAAGGCTGAAGAACCTAGTCTGTCCTACTATTTACCCATAGCTGGAGGGAGAATAATTAGATACATACCCTTCCCAAGGGTATTAGTGCTATGTGAAATACAATCAGTCTCGTCCAGGATTTGAACTCGTGTCCATTTCCTTTGACGATAACCATTACACCACACACACACACACACACACACATACACACACACACACACACACACACACACACACACATATATATATATATATATATATAGTATTATTCGGTCCAGTTAAACCAGAGTTGGGAGTAATTCCTTCAGGACAAGAAAATTGTGTGTGTGTGTGTGTGTGTGTGTGTGTATGAAATCTCCCAAAACTAAACCGGAGTACAGTTCTGGCTCGTAAATCGGACGAAGTTCTACATTGTCAAAACAGTTATATTTTAATCAATTCAATTTAGCATAAATACGCAGTTTAAATGCAAAAATCAGTATAGTGAAGGAAACACGGTTTAGTTCTATTTAACCCATGGATTGGACACATATCTGGTGCCACCACTCCGAGCCAGAGTAGACCAGGGAGCGATGGCAATGAAGGGGTAATCTGCATTCCTCAAACCATCAGTATTACTGAAACCTCACCATCTGATTGTTTAGTGTCAAATACAGACACTCGTTGGGGGTCTTACCCCAGTACAGAGATCTACAGCCCAAGCCGACTGGGCAAACGGATTTGTTATTAGATAACGTACAATATATTAGATAACCTACAATAAGCCATAAAATCCGCCCAAATCCAACCAAACAAAAATTATTCTTGGTTCCATCTAAAGAAGAAGCTTTAAGCGTGTCGTAAGTGACATAACGTTTAAAATGTGTTGAAAAAACCCTTGAACTTCAAGCATGATCCAGTTAATGAAGAGCATTGTTGTATTGTTGAAATGATAATTCACGGTGGATTTGATGCCATCGAGTAGACTTTTATAATGGAAGCAGTTTTAGCAAAATCTGTCGTTTCTTTCTTTCTTCTTTTTTATTTTTTTATTAAAACAAACACTTTTTGTAAATTTTAAATTTAGAGAAGACATAATTCGAAAATGGACTCTCGTTTCATAACAAAATAAATATAGTTATTTTGGAGTATCCACGAGTCTAAGATCCTAAATCATTACAATTTGAAAATAATACACTAGTCTTTCAAACGATGATTTTGAAAATAAAAATGAAGCAAAACCTTTTCTGACTGAATTTAATCATTTAATGTTTCTAGTTTTGGAGTAATTCAATGTTAACTTACAGCAAACTTGAAAATATTTAAAACATGAAAAAAGGTAAAATTAGTTTACTTCGCATAAAACCATCTACAGCCATATTGTGCAAATAGATTCGTTTGGAAATAAATACACCTTTTGTGCTGGCCATCGCCGCAGGTCTGTCTAGCAAAGTGTAAATCGAAAAATCATGTTTATATGTACTCGAGAAATCTATTGACACGATCGCTCAAGTCATAATGCTAATAATAGATCTTTTGATAAAATTAAAATCTAATTACCGACATTAACAACAACAGCAATATTTTCTTACATATATACATTTATACATTTATAGAGGACCCTGTGTTGTAATCGGTATTGTCGTAGGAATTAACCATATTTACCAACCCCTCCGCTCGGGCAGGATATGACACAAGGTAAATTTTTAAGTGAGGTTTAACAGGTTTGAATTCAGAGTTTTCCTTCTCCTAGTCTAGTTGCCTCACCGAGGCTGAAAAACCTAGTCTATCCTACTATTCCCCCATAGCTGGAGGGAGAATAATTGGATTCATACCGTTCCCAAGGGTATTTGTGCTATGTGAAATGTAATCAGTCTCAGCCAGGATTTGAACTCGTATCACCGTGTCCATATCCTACGACGATAACCATTACACCACAGGCACCTCCAAATTGACACGGTAACACGAGTTCAATCCTGGACGAAGCTGATAGCATTTCACATAACTCTAATATCCTAGAAAAAGGTATGAATCAAATTATTATCACTCCAGAAATGTGTGGTTAGTAGGACAGACTGGGTTCTTTTGGCAATTTTTGAGTGTCAGTATAATCGTGAGCTGAAGTATGAGTATTTTGGCAGCAGTCCTTCATAAGTATCAGTGTAGTGTCGTAAAAAGATAAATACTCTCCGAAGGAACCCGTCAAAAAGCTAAGTACTGCAATTACATATTCTCTCTCTCTCTCTCTCTCTCTTTCTCTCTCTCTCTCTCTCAATTTAAAGAAGGACGAAAGAAAAGAAAAAGAATAAGGGAAGAAAGACATTTATAGTTATGTATTATCTGCTGATAATATAGCTGACACGTTGAATATGTGTGTCCGCGTGTGTATTAAAAATATTGTTATATTCTAATGTCCCCACGCGTTGAAGTTTGTTCATTGTGTTGTCTACTGTCAAGTTGTCTATTTCATGTTTGTTTTCAGCCTCTTTCGCCTTATGTTATTCTCGCCTAAATTGTCTTATTCTTCCTTTAAAAATATTATACGGGGAACCGAAGTTGTCGACTACTATAGTTAATATTATTATATCAAATCCTAGAGGCTCATACCTTCCTTTATCCTAGGGGTAGGAAGAGCTAGTGGCCTGGTGGGTGTGTGTGTAATGTGAAATTTGGAAACCCCTTGCCAGCGGCGGTCAGTCTAGCCCCAAATAAACCCCCACATAATATGCCAGTTCCTATATGCCCGTGAAAGGACTCTGAACAAGGACTTATTCTACGAGGGATCAAGTGCCAGACCGCCCCGTCTTCACACGTGCGAAAAATAAACTCCCGTCTTGGGATTTTAATAATTTTGCCGTCACAATATATATATTTGACATTTCTTTAAAGATTTAATGTATATTGATCATGGGGCAATAAATCAGTAGGATTATTAACGGCTCTTATTATGTTATCAATTTTTTTTGTTTTTTTTTTCATGAAAATGATATTTATATTGCAGGAATAGATTTATATGCCAAACATACATAGAGTTCCCTACATTCCATTTCTAGTTTATTTCTGTGCTGTAGAAAATAATCTGTTCGCAGACCAGTTCATCTAATATGGATATGAGTCATTTTTATCCCCGGGTTAGAATGAACGGAAATATTCTACCTTGAAAAAACCTTCTAGCAAAGCCAATTAGGAAACTTTGTTTTACTATTTCGCTTTACAGGAAATTAGTTGTTAATTTTTTTCCTCAACATTTAAATGGATTTTAAGGGAGGGAGGCTGGTTGAAAATACTTTCAAATTCATTAATTTGTCGTAGAAATTAATCATTAAATTTCCACTAATGTGTACTGTTTGTTGCTATCAATTTGTATTTAAAAAACAAATAATATATATTTTGGAATTTTGTAGAGAATAACATATTTACCATAGTGTACATATTACCCTCTGTAAAATTTTTCTCCGTCTAGTTTTAATTGGAAACACTATCGTTCTCTCTTATCGGTTTTTGTAATTTTTTCACATTGTACAAGAATTATGTGACGTATTTAATTAGCAACAGAAACCGACTTTGTGATTAGTACATTTTTCTTTTTTTATTAAAGAAAGTTTTACTGAGACTTACAAACTGCTGCAACTCTATATGAAAATGCATTACTCCGTTATTTAAAATAGAATCAACAGACAGATCAATTGTAACATTTAAAGAGTTTTTTATATGAAGGCTGATTGATTTTAAAGTCATGTTAACACATTTGCGGGGTGTTATGCTAAGAGGTTAACAAATGTCATTTAGTGTACGTTTATATTAACAATTTGTTGTTCAGTTGTTTCTTAAGAATTTTTTTGTTCTCAACGTTATATGATATCAAATATTACTATCATAATCTACACACACTAGTAAAGTTTCAAGCATTCCTGTCGAATAATGATATACATATTATTATATAGTTTCAAGTATTTAGATTTAATATGATTCTTTTGTCGGAAAGACATTTCATGGTTTGGTTTGGTTTCTTTGTTTAAATACATATCAACATCGAGAGTTATTTAATGTTAACGTCATATTGTTAGAACTACAGAAGTCGTGAACAGCTGAGGGGATCCGAGAGTTCCTCTCTTTCTAGAGGTTATAAATCTGAAAGTGAATATGATAGCGTGACTGGAGTTCGATCTCGCTCACTACGATGTCGCAGTCCAATACAGCACGGAGACTCTCCAGAAAGTTATCTGGTTTCAAATGAATACTAATTCTAAGTAGAAAAGTAACTATTTTTAATTAAAATAATCAGTTGTTATATAGCATTACGTATTCCAATTAAATACAAATAACTTTCTATCAATAGGACCCTTATTGTTAATATCACTAGGGAGCAACACCAATGAATGTGTACTCCACACACCCCAGATCTCAAGAATTAGAGCTTTATTATCAGTTGCAGTTTAG
Source organism: Sepioteuthis lessoniana (assembly GCA_963585895.1). Lineage (NCBI taxonomy): Eukaryota > Metazoa > Mollusca > Cephalopoda > Myopsida > Loliginidae > Sepioteuthis > Sepioteuthis lessoniana. Next base: position 32,060,887 of record OY757912.1, on the reverse strand, counting down.
AGATATACCCCAAACACCCGTTTTGGGGTGGATATCTCATCCCCCAGGATTAAATTCAGTAAATGTATTCTAAGCCCCACCAACGAGACGGATAGATATTTAAATCATATTAATTCTCTGAGAGAAAAGTTAAATCAACTTCGACAACAATAGAACCCATTAAATATATTCACTATATTCCCATTACCTGACGACTATTTCCGTGTGGTCAGACGTTTTAAACGCTGATGTTATCAAATTCACTACTATGTCTTATCAGATAAATGTAAAAGAGATGGTTGATGCCAACTTAATACAGCAGACATCCTATGTGAAAACTGGTATTGTTTCACGTTGTTACCAATGACATTAATTTGCCAATCAAATGCAATTTTTCTTAAAAACAGATAAAAGGTATTGCTTTGTTTCAATTTTGCTACAGCTTGGTTTTAAACTAAATATTTTGTTAGAAGATACGACACAGCTTGTTTTATTGATATCGTACACAGCTAATTCAGAATGATATAATTCGTGAAAAGATTCATTCGATCAGTCAATCTTTCTGGAAAATATCACCTTTTCATAGTAGGTATTATGATGATGACTTATTCATGTCCTTTCTTGTGTCATCTGGGGATGCTCAAGTAAGTTAGGACTGACGCCGAAGAGGTTTCCTCTATGCCTCAGACATTAGGAGACACTTTAGGCAGACATTAGTATATGAATTAGAGAAGTGTCGCTTGATGTTGCTTCCCCAATTTTTGTTTTAATGAATGCATTTAGTAAAATTTGCGCACACTTCAAAGATACATTATGAAACATCAAAAATGTTTCTCCTCAAGACGTTTGTTGTGGTTTCATTTTTGGGTATGTAATTTGCTTAATTATTTTATTCTGAAGATAACATGCATTTTTATCTTGTTTTACTAAATATATGATAATGTATAAACGGTATTTTGAAGATATATTGATATATTTAGTGTTTTTACCATTTCAAAAATATATTTGTATATATCTTTCTCTTATCTAAACCCTCCGCTACGGGCAGGCTAAAACACAGCCAACAAATTTTTTCCTATTGAAGCGGAGAACTGCTATTTTTAATTCGGAGTTATTCCTTCACCTTGACTGTTTGATTTGCCAACTGTAAAGAACATATTCTCTCCTAATATCAATACATCACCGGGGATAAAAGAGATGGATTAGTGCCTTTCCCAGGTGCATGAAAGCAAAGAAAAACACAACTAGCGTTGTCCAGGATTTGAATTCAAGTCACCGATTTTTTATTCGCCGATGATATGAGTTATGCTAATCGCACCTCCCAATTTATAGATGTTTTGTCAAGTGATATTTAATTATTGAAATTCCGCTAAATATTAAATGAGGCAAAATTCCTTCAGTTTCATTTTTTAGGTTATTGCAGGGGTTTCTGAGTAAAAAGTAAACAAACATTATTTATTATTTACGGCGGACAGACAGTCAACAGATCAATATGACTAGAATATAATCGCTGTTTATAAAAAAAATAATAGGGTGTCACATCTTTAACACAGAAATCAGAAATGACAATTTTATTTTATTTTATTTTTTTATGACGGGCGAACATTAACTTGTTAATGGAAAGGAAACTAATGTCACTTGGTTGATGTCAATTAGGCTTATATAAAAAATTGTCTTCGAGGAAAATCGTTAAAATATTAGAAACTACATACCCGTTGATACGTGGCGGAATTTAAGCACACACACACACACACACACACACACGCACACGTGTTTAGACATAATTTTATAGAAGTGAGTAGACATACATGAATGTACGTGCATACGACCATGTACATAAAATTATATATATATATATATATATATAGAGAGAGAGAGAGAGAGAGGAAAATATATAAATGCATGAATGTATACATAAATCATATTTGTAATAGGCTTTAGAGAATATTTATACAACAGTCATATACAGACTCTCATATATGTACACTCATCAACATTTATACGCAATGGCATTGCCTATATGTGAATATATATATATATATATATATATATATATATATATATATATATATATATATATATAGTATCACCTCAAAAACACAACTACCAAAGCTGAAAAAGAATTTGGATCAAACTAAACAGCAATCATCGTCATCAAGTTGCGTTGATAGCCCAAATTTCTCTAACACACACACACACACACACACACACACACACACACACACACACACACACACACACACACACACATACAAACACACACACACACACTCTCTCTCTCTCTCTCTCTCTACTATTCCCCCTGGAAGGTCCTCTAGACTCTATCAAGTGTCTGAACAGAGGTGATGTATATAAGTTCTTGCTAACTGGCTCACAACAGCCAGTCCATGTTTAGGGGCCAATAAGAGAACGGAAGTTCACCCTTATTTCTACTGCAGCGGTCAACAGGCCTTGTTCATCTTGAATGGTTTGTGAGATAAGAGGCAAGTGGCAATACAACGAATATCTTGTGGGGGTGTTGCTTCCATAATTGGTTCAAAATAGTACATAGAATTACTTCAGTGTTGCCGTCTAGTTTTTTCTTCATACCTTTCGTTACCGTCTACGTTGTGAATCCATACAACAGTACTGCAAACGTTATAACTTGGAAGAAATATCCTTATATTCTATCAGATATCATATTTTCATTTGATCATCGATCATCTATCAATAGATGAGATATTGCTGACGAGGTATGTGAACCGGTTTACTATTTTCCGAGGCTGGTCATTTTAACCTAAAATGGCATTTTTTTGTTAAAAATATGTAGAATTGCTTTTGCATTTACGACCGGCCCAATGGTTCCAGCTACTAACTTCAGGTTAAGCCGATAGATAACGGCTTAGCCTATATCGTATTTAGAAGAAGTATACTTAAGACTTCAAAAATGGTACTTGATACCTCCTTACTTAACACTCAGCATTATAAGGAACCTATCAAGGGTAAAGTGAAGCAATCCAGAGGAAAGAGTAACGCCCTTACCTACACACTTTACCCTAGACACGTACCATATATTGCTAAGTGTTAAGCAAGGAAGTATCAAGTACCATTTTTAAAGTCTTTGGTATAAAGTGACCTGGGATTGAACCCAGGTCTCTCGGGCCTTTGGCGAACACTCTACCCACTAGCATTATTACAGCGATGATAGTTTCTTTGGGGGATCATAATTTCCAGGGAGAGGATAGTAGTTAAGGGAAAACGAGAGATGTCGTGTAATAATCATCCTTACATAATATAGAAAACCCTCAAAATAAGAACGCACATAAACTTAAGAAAGACCAAAAAGAACTATCAACAACTAAAAAGTTAGCAGAAGTAAAAACACATCGAATGAAAAAGTAAAAGCTGGCTTCTGAAAAGAAAGACTTCAGAATTGGAAAAAATCTGTGTGGAACCCCTACCACTGAGATCAGTGATAAACATACCGAAAAAACTTTTATTTCAAACTAGACATAAAACTAGCATATTTTTCGGGATAATTACATGATGCAGTACTAAGAAAATAAAATGCAGAAAACCTGCAGTTTTCGAGGAAATACTTCCTGAAGTATAGAAGACACGGAATTTTGACAACATACTTAATCGATGATGCAAACTGTGTAAAAACAAAATATAGAAAAACTGAATTCTTTTTTTCCCAATGAAAGACGACTAAATTTCAGAAGCACTAACAACTACGTAAGCATAGCTATTACTACTGCTATTGTTAAAATGCCCTGTTTCTATATTGTGTTCAATCGGAAATCGAGAAAATTCAGAAAAACGTCTGAATAGCTTCCGGAGAAATCCATCCATATTATCGCATATTCTAACCATCCACCGAAACATCGCAGGTACACGTGCAAAAATCCCTAAGCAAAACGCACGTTCATGGGTTTCTCTTCGTCTAATGATTCCCAAAACAGAGTAATTATGGGGCTGATTTGCTTGCATCAATATAAATACTAGAATTAGATTATTTCTATGGGAATATTATACAATCAAAACGCATATCATCTTTTTATTAATTAATCCCAATCTCGATCGATTTGAAGCTCTCTCTCTCTCTCTCTTTCTCTCTCTCTCCGTCTCTCTGTATATATATATATATATATATATATATATATATATATATATATATAATGTAATGTTTAGTTGCTAGAGTTTTGCAACATTATATTTGATTACATATATTCAATACTTTTAAAATAGATAATAGATGATACTGTTCTATCATAAAAGTTAATCATTTCTATATTTAGAACAGAGTTAATTTGGAGAAAAAACACGCTCATACACACACACACAGGCACACACTCACATATGTACATGTACAGGTTTTGATTATATATATATATATACTGAGATGATAGATTGTGAGGAATCTGACAATATGAGAGAAAT
>OY757912.1:32023986-32051486 GCA_963585895.1 Sepioteuthis lessoniana | reverse complement strand
AAGTTTATTTAAATTAAGAAAGTTATCAGATGATATGGAAATTTATATCCATTGAGTTAATCAGTTAATATCACAATATTTAAACCAATGCATAATATGAATTTAGGATGAATGCGTTTATAAATCAATGTAGTGAGTAATTGCATTATTTTATTTATTATTTCTAAAGCAAAAACCGGTGTATCACTCATAGTTGCAAATTATATGAAAACATGCTGTATGGTCTGCCTGTCCGTCTTTTAAATAATTATGGTCTCCAATTGTATAGAATACAAGAATATCTTTTTAGAAACATCTTAAGCGGGGACACTCTTCATAAATAGCTGTAATATTGATCTTTTATGAGCTATTATACAAGTGGTTAGAGTGTTCGCCAACGGTCCGGGAGACCTGGGTTCAATCCCAGGTCGCTTCATACCAAAGGACTTTCAAAATGTTACTTAATACTTCCTTGTTGAACACTTAGCAATATAAGGTACGTATCAAGGTTAAAGTGGGCCAATACAGAGAAATTAGTAGCAGCCTCCCCTACACCTCGGCGTAGTAGCTATTGAAAGGAGCCTTTTGGTCACCCTCAACTACGGTCGCCAAATTTACTTATATCAATTCTGTTAAAAGTCATTGTAAAACATAATCTCAAACTGACCGATTTGTTCCATAGACAGGAACACAAAAAAAAACGATTCCGTACCGGTTTTAAACCTGAGAGCAATAACAATGAAGGTGACATCCCATTCATCCCAGTGAGCTCGAATGGAGCTTCGCCATCGAACTCACATAAGAGTTTAAAGCATGACTTCTTTTTTAAGACAGTGCTTTACCACTTGATAAGAGGTCAGATCTGCTTATTCAACGCCACGCTGACAAGACACAAGATTCACTCATTTTTAACTCGAATAACCTTTCTAATAAGACAAAATTTGTACAATTTAGAACATTTCACCGATTTTCCTGTAGACATTTTGTCAGTAAAATCGAACATCTTTAATTAGACTCCATCGTTGACTCATGTGCATTGACTTTACACGTTGAATATACAAGTCAGCATTCCGTAAATGTCATTACTCAGTTTCATTTCGAGTGGATCCAGTTTTCATTCTAAATTCAGAGCCTTGACATCGTCCGTTTTTCAATTCATTGGAATTTTGCTTCTTCAAATTAGCATAGATGAGCTGATTTAAACTGACTGTGAATACAGCAATGAAACACACAAGAAAAACGAATTTTCATCTGCCATTCCTATACAGTGAATAAATATATTTAAAACAAAAAGTTTGATTGTCATAAAATTATACTGGAGCGATCTGGAGCGTCTAGATGAAAAAAATGCTTTCTTACCGTAACTGTTCCACAACACAAAATACTGATGGTATTAGGCTTTATTTGCTGTTCGAATATTGAATTCTTTCCAGTAGCAGTGAATGTATTTATCCCACAACTTATCTAAGAGCTGATTTGACAAAATGTTAACTTTTAAGCAGCGTATTCCTAGTTTGAAATCTGCGTTTTTTTTCCTCTCCTAGAATCTATGCCTTTCGAGCGTAAATGAATATAAACTACCCAATGATTTACCAATAACTGTGAAGAGAAAACATAGATCCATGTCTTTCCCTCGGCAAACTCGCTCTGGATCTAAATCATATTAACCATTGAATTCCTTACGCCAATAACCCGGCAATCAGCAGTATTTAAATCTATCTATCTATCTATCTATCTATCTATGTTTTATCTCATTCTTTTTTCGTCTTTTTCTGTCTGTCAGTCTTTGTGTGAAATAATCACTCCTTGTCTCATTTTTCTCCCACAATATATATTTCTTTGAAATAATTATTCAACAATTATACTGCTAAAGTTTTAGGGGAAAATACAATGGCTTTAACTGTTAACTAACATTTGATATACACTCTGCGTGTAATAATTCATTCGTAACGTTCACAAAAGGCGTAGAATCCAACAAAAGATTGATTGATCCCTTGAATGGACACGGTTGAAAAGAACAAACAAAGTCGATAGAATGACGGATCTCTTGGAGTGAAATGACACTGGAATAATCTCCAGTAGAAATTTCTTTCACCACCGCTTGTACGAGAGCTTGAATATATCGCGTAAAAATCATTATCGGAAAGAATTATTAATTTTCTTTGTGTCGTAAAAAGTTCAAGCAAAGATTTTCTTAGGGAGACATGAGCAAAAGCATATATACCATTATGAAATGATTAATTTTCACTGTGCAGCCTCTCTCTCTCTCTCTCTCTCTATCTATCTATCTATCTATCTATCTATCTAGACACACACACATATATATATATATAATTAATAAGCATTTTTATCTCAAAAAATATATACGACTTTATCAAATATCTCTATATTCAAAATTCTTTCGAGTCTATCCGAGTTCCTGTTTCATCCTGCTATTTTTGTGTCAACACACTCTTAGGTTCATATGCATACATACTAACTCACAAAAATCTTCGTATCTATCTATCTATCTATCTCCCTCTGTCGGTCTGTCTGTCTCTCTCTATATATATATATATATCTTATTATTTGACTCTTTCTCATGTTCATGCTATTACAGAAACCTTCATCACTATAAACAGATTAGCTGTTTTGGTTCACGAGCATAAATGAACAGTTGGGTCCTGAGATAAATAGATATATGTATATATAGATATATTGATAGATTTATTATTGCCCGTAATAAAAACCCACATAACAATTTCCAACACCTTCTTCAGAAAATATAACAAGTATTTGATAATATATTTAAAACAGATAGTAATTCTTAATTTCTTGTCTACATTCTACAGATTTGAAGGTATGTAACAAAAATAGTGATATATACCGGTCCATCGCTTACTAGCCACACACACCATATACACAATGACACGTATATAATATATATATATATATATATATATTATATATATATATATATATATATATTTACTAATCTAATATCTACCAGTATTCACGGTACCAGAAAAAAACAAAAAAACCCTTGCCAGGAACAAGAGATAAAAATATCTCGAATCACGGTCCAGAGGAAAAGAAAAAAAGTTTTTTGGGGTAAAAAAGAAAGAAAAGACCAACCTCATCCGACTCCTTGAAAAATATCAAGGGTATTTAGTCAGTGGCTAAAAGAAAAAAACCCTCCGCGAATGCTGCAATGCTACAATTACTAAGTGCTCACATAAAACAATGGAGCCAATTATAGAATTAACTTAAATCGCTAGTCGAAAATCTTCTACTAAAGTTTCACCTTAACGGATCATCAGGAAGTTTCGCCTTGACTATTCTAAGGAGAAATTGCTTTGCTTTTATTCACCAAACACTCCCACCTATCCAAGAATTTGCATAAAAAAAATTAAAAAAATAAAAATAATTATAGTTAGCAGAAAAAAAACCTATAACCTATTCCTAATTATATAGTAACCACGCCCTTTTGTGTTTACAACTATTTAACACCTCCGATCTTTTGTTTAGCATATTCTTGCTTTTACAATTTGCTATTACCAATTTTTCCTCCATACAAAGATTACAGGTTCTATTACCTGCCCTATATTTGCGGCATTTCTTATTACTTCCCATTTCATTATCTACTCCTTGTTTTTCCTTAAGTTCCCACACATAACTAGATAAAGCAGGTTTTTTTTTGTTTTCTTTTGGCCACTGACTAAGTACTCCTTGATTTTTTTCAAGGAGTCGGATGAGGTTGGTCTTTTCTTTCTTTTTTACCCCCAAAACTTTTTTCTTTTTCCTCTGGACCGTGATTCGAGATATTTTTATCTCTTGTTCCTGGCCAGGGTTTTTTTGATATTAGATTAGTAAATATTGAAGCTCTGGTGTTGTCCAGTGAGCATTTTCTTTGCTCTTGTTACTATGGAGAGAGCGAACATAAGTTATTCATACAAGAACATACCAATACCTGATAGGCATCAGTATAAGTTTAGTTCTGTTGAGGAGGATAGAATCCTTTATAAAAAATATGAGGTGGAAAGCATATTTTTTCTCAATACAATTAACTGTATAGAAAAAGAGGGAAGGGAGAAATATGGGTTAAAACCACGAAACACCCCCCATATCAAAGAGATGGATAAATTTGAGGCGGAAATGATAGGAATGGTTAAGGAGATAAATTTAGGAAAATGCGCAACAATATTCAACAAAAAAATGTATGAGGATATGAGGAAATTTAAGGATTCCGAAAAAATATTTGTAAAGTCAGATAAGTCGGGCAATTTATATAGATAGAAAAGGAAAAATATAGGCAAATGATATTTAAGGAGGTGGTTAAGAATTATAAGAAGCACCACCTAATCTAGAAAAAGAGTTAAATAATGAAGCAAAAATGTTGGCGCATAAGTTAAGTATTGTTGATAGAGTAGAAAATACAATACCAAGAATTGTTTTATTACTATAAAAGACCACAAAAGTAATTTCAAGACGAATCCAGAATGTAGGCTCATTAACCCGGCCAAGACCCAAATAGGTAGGATTAGTAAGATAATCGTACAAGAAATATGTGAATCACTTAGAAGTGCATTGAACATCAACCAGTGGAGGAGCACTAATGACTGTATTAAGTGGTTTGAGGAGTATGAGAAGGATAATAGGTGCTCCTTTATTAAGTATGATATAAAGGATTTTTATCCTTCAATAACAGAAAAGACATTGGATAGGGCGTTAGATTTAGCTAAAGAATAGATGGTTATACCTCTAGATAAGGTGGAAATAATTAAGCATTGTCGTAAAACATTGTTATACTACGAAGATAGTGTATGGATAAAAAAAGGGGAGGGTGGAAATTTTGACGTTTCAATCGGAGCATATGATGGCGCAGAAATTTGTGAACTCGTCGGGTGTGTATTACTATATAGCATTAATAAGATTATGGACCCTAATAACCATGGACTTTACAGAGACGACGGACTGATTATAGTGGATAAAAGTACACCGAAGAAGTGTGATGGGATTAGAAAAAAATTGTATAAGCTGTTTGAGGACTTTGGATTTAGGTTGGATGTAACAACAGATTTAAAAATAACTGATTATCTTGATATTACTTTAAACTTATATAGTGGAACAGTATCTCCATTTAGAAAAAGGAACCAGGATCTGCGTTATGTAAACAGGGGATCTAATCCCCCAATACAGGTGTTTAAACATGTACCTAAAGGAATAGAGCATAGATTATCTAATAACTCCTCCAACAGGGAAATTTTTGAACGAACTAAGCAGGAATATGAGGAGGCTCTAAAAAATGACGGATATAGGGTCAATTTAGAATATAAGAATAGGGATAGAATTGGAACACAAGGTAGGAGAAATAGACCTAGAAAAAATTTATGGTTTAATCCCCCTTACAACATGGAAGTAGTTAATAACTTGGGAAAGGAGTTCTTCAAGATATTAAAAAGAAACTTCACTAGTGGGAGCCAATTACATAAGATATTTAATAAGAATTGTATTAAATTAAGTTACAGTTGCATGCCAAACATTAATGGAATAATAAATAGGAGTAATATAGCTAAATTAGGTACAAAGAAGCATAAGGTGATTGACAAATGCAACTGTAGGGATAAGGTTAGGTGTCCTCCCGAAGGCAAGTGTAAGCAGGAGTGTGTAGTGTATAAAGTAGAAGTATATAGTGATTCGAATAATAAGAGAGATAAAAAGATATATTTTGGGTCGACCGAAGGGGATTTTAAAACTAGGTACTATAACAATAGAACAAGTTTCTCGCACGAGAGGTATAGGTATAGCACTGCTTTATCTAGTTATGTGTGGGAACTTAAGGAAAAACAAGGAGTAGATCCGATAATGAAATGGGAAGTAATAAAGAAATGCCGCAAATATAGGGCAGGTAATAGAACCTGTAATCTTTGTATGGAGGAAAAATTGGTAATAGCAAATTGTAAAAGCAAGAATATGCTAAACAAAAGATCGGAGGTGTTAAATAGTTGTAAACACAAAAGGGCGTGGTTACTATATAATTAGGAATAGGTTATAGGTTTTTTTTTTCTGCTAACTATAATTATTTTTAATTTTTAAAGATTTTTTTATGCAAATTCTAGGATAGGTGGGAGTTTTTGGTGAATAAAAGCAAAGCAATTTCTCCTTAGAATAGTCGAGGCGAATCTTCCTGATGATCCATTAAGGTGAAACTTTAGTAGAAGATTTTCGACTAGCGATTTAAGTTAATTCTATATATGTATATATATAGATATTGGAATAGGGGTAGAGTGTTCGCCAATGTTCCGAGAACCCAAGGTTTAATACAAGGTCGAATCATACCAAAGACTTGAAAAAATGGTATTTGATGCCACCTTGTTTAACACTCGACATCATAAGGTTGGGATCAAAGGTAAAGTAGAACAATCCAGGAAAGGGAGTAGCTTCCTCCCCTACACCTTTAGTTTATAATAGTAATGGAAGTAACACTTATGGTCATAATGGTGTTTGACAATACTTATGGATAATGCATAATTGTGAAACAATTGTGCTTATAATTATTTACAATACTAAAATATTACTTAGATTTACTCGCAATACCGGTACTTGTTCATAATATGATCACGTGAGGAAAATAGGATATATGGTCGGTGGTTCTGTTGTATAATTAGTGTGGTGTCGGGAATGGTTGATGGATGGTGTGGCAATTAGAACGGTGTTGGAAAAATAGGTGGGATATGATCAAAGGACAAGGAGGATGTTTAGTTGCGTTATGTAAACATATAAGACAGAAGTACATGTAGATATGAAAATAATGGTGGTGCTTTAAAAATGAGAAGGGAAAAGGAATTTAGTTTATGCTTTGTTCAAGTGTTTGAGTAAGCTAAAGCAAAATCTGTTGTTAATTAGTTAAATATTTACCCTGCTTTTTTCGATAAAATGCAGAGTAATATGACATAAATGTTCAAAGTAATAAACACGATGATAATAATAAAACATATATAAAAACTAACTGGTTTTAACGCTGTCGCTATTCAGATGTTGAGGACTAGGACTAGAGTATTGTTGTGACACAAGATCAAAGGTTTTAACATTACATGGCACAAATAGAAATTTGAAACTCTACCGTGTTAACATTGAAGTTTATGCTGATACGGTCTAAATAGACGTTTGTACTACTTCTGTTACACATAGATTTTTGCATAACCGCGTGTCGAATAGGTTTCTGCGTGTAACGCAACGTACTAAGTGTCAGTCAGACCTCATGATAACCTTCATCGGGAGAAAAAAGTGACAAACTGACAAAAAACATTTCTTGGTTCACTAATACAAAAGTTTATTCGCTACTACACACTTTAGAGGTCGTCGAGAAGAGAAGAAACAGCGTATGAAAACTGTGTCGTCCGTTTTAGCTATACAAAGAGAAATAAAACATCATAGGGAGAGTGAGGATATACGAAAACCTTGAAATATCTTTCTTGTTTTTTTATTGTTCTGACACTTGCTTCCTCACGGGGTCCGGTCTTACAGCTTCCCGGCTGGTTATGATACCGCCTTTTGAAGCTTACTCAACTTGAGAGCCGCAATTTTCGGCTGTCTTCACACCAAAGTGACTATTGTTCAGCTGTCATCTTTACTTTGTCACGTCTGGTCTTCAACTAACTCTTTTTCAGTTTTCTATCCCGCGCCCACTGCTCTAATGGCGTTTGTATTTGAGATCCTTCCAGCTAATCAGAACTCGTTGTCGATTCGCTGCTGATACGTTTCTATTTCTTACCCGGGCATCTACCTCATTCCCAATCAAGATTTTCCCCATTCGTTTTTCGTTTTTCCTATGTTCCTCTCTTTTTCACTGTCTCATGGTGGACTGATAAATCTCTCTAGGACATAACTCACAATCAAGCGGAGTCCCTAATTATTTTTCCCTAGCTCACCAGAGGAATCATTAGGTAAAGCTCATGGTCTGCAGTTTAAATCCTGTTCTTCTCTTTATTATATTTTTATTCTTGCAAATTCTGTCTCTCTTAATCTCTCTTTCTCTCAACACACATACACACACATCCAAACCCATCCCCCAAACACACACACACACACACACACACACACACACACACACATATATATATATATATATATATATATATATATATAATTTCCAAAAATATCATGAGATTTGCTAAAGAGCTTGCATATGTACAGCATATTTGCAGCTGGTCATTTTCTAAAGAACATGTCCAAATTATATGTTTACAATGATTTGCGACTAGCATTGTCTCTAAACCTTCGTTGCTGAACAATAAGTGTTTTGGAATTTTTTACAAAATTTTCCATTTCTAGGAAAGATTTTACTGAGATCATTCATTGTTCACGCATTCTGACGGATACAGCAGCCTAAAAATTATCATCTTGTTTACCATCGAAGAATAAAGAATTTTCTTTCTATGTCGCTACCTTTGCGATGGCCATACTTTTGTTCAGCTATCTTATGTGTCGTCGAATGTGTTTAAATAGACATTTTTATCTTTGGATACAATAACCCGATTCGCTGACGACATCGCTTTCGCTGTCTCATAAAGAGTGAAAGAAATACAAATGATTGAATGCATAAATGGATATATCAATAGATGCATAAAGAAAGAACAAGTGCCTCGATGTAGAGTAAAGCTATCCTCATCATCTTTTAGTCGAGATTCAGTATAAGTTCTATTGGTCTAAAAAAGTTTATTACTTTTCTTCCGAACACTACGGCCTAATATCGACTGAATAGCTGTGTTTGTGAAGCTTATGTTGTATCTTTAACTTTCTTTTGACTTTTCTCATACGTGTGCGTTGCTTTATTGACGGGTTCCTGATAAATCATATATAAAATTATATACTTCTTTCATTAAGTAAGAACAAATAGACACAGTCAGATTTCATATTTCTTGTCAATGTATTCACCTACTCTGTAGGCAGGGCTTAGAATACACTCCCTGGGTCCCTAGGAGAGTAGTAAAACTCCTTTAAAAAATGGCGTAATAGGCATTTCACTAAACTGTATTTAATAGCTAAGCCTCTGTCCTTGAGGTCAGGGAAGTGTGGAGATCCCATTTTGTCATTACTTCTAGGTCAACTGGAATTGTGAGTGGTACTCCCTGCTGTGTCGTTTGCAGAGTTCCCCCTGCCAAACGATTTCGCGTCAGTGACCACATTGAATCACTCATTGTTTTAGATTTTTCCAAGGCCGAATAGTCGATTAAGGTTTGTCTAAAAAATACACAAACTGCAAGACAGCTCCCCAAGAAAAAAAAATAAAAAAAGAAAGTATAACTAATTTTGAAGATAGAATTGCTTCAATAATGGTAGTGTGTGTAATATGGTACAGATCTGAATGCTGGTTTATTTGTTACTCTCTGTTTAACAACAGCTCAATCAGAAGGGGCTGTAGAAAACACCGACTTCATCTCTGTTGTGGGATGAGATGCCAAAGAGTGTTTTGTATATGAAACTAAACCATCAAATAGTGAGACTTCGATCATGGGGCTTCAGAGAATACCGAATACCTCATCAATGCCATTCTTTATAGTTTTACTATAACCAGGAGTGGTAGCACTTGATAGGGTCCTATCTACGGGTCAACTAAAACTGTTCGACAATTAAACAGTTGGCAAAGAAATGACATATGTTAAAATTAATTATAAGAAAAAAAGATCTTCGACTAATTAAAATGAGAGTGATGCATAGCCGTACTTTTTATCATTTGACTGCAAACGAATGAGTGTTTGATTGCAATAATTGAAAGAATTTAACGGTTTAGAAATAATAGCAAACAAATTAGTTCAACCTCACTTTAAAATGAAATTAAGAACAATCTATTCACTTACACACACACACACACACACACACACACACACACACACATATATATATATATATATATATATATATATATATATATATATATATATATATATACAAAAGATTACTAATATTGAATTGTTACTGTTCCATAGCAATATTTGAAGTTATTTAACTGTGAGCAAAAAATAAATGCTTAACAGCACATTCAATTATTCTAGTTAGCTGGAAATACTTGAAACTATTTGACTGTTTGCAAATGAAAAAGCTCAAGATCATCTAAAAATGTTTTATCCAAATGATCATAAAATCGTGTATTTTTAATATATATATATATATATATATATATATATATATATATATATATATATATATATATATATATATAAACAGGATTTGGCATAAAATAGACCCCAGTTAATGATATACCATAAATCTCAACAAAAAAACAACCTGTCTAACAGTTCGCTCTATATTTCAGTTCTTCTTGAAACCTGAGGGCTGAAGGTGAGGACACCTGCTTAATTCAGCATAATCATCTTGAAATTTGATTCTACCTGTGACTGCAAACTGCAGCTCAAAATTCCTGAACATGACAATCTCTCAATTCCCTTATTGAATATATGGCAGAAGATACAACTATACATCTCATGGGATCCACTCAATTTTACAGTACTTACAAAATTGCGGCCTTTTATCTACAAACAGCTGACAGCACTAGCACTGAGAACGTTTGTTTATGACGGACATTAAGACTAGCTGTTTTCATCAAGTAATGCTTTTCACGAGAAATCCTTCTGACTAATTTTATGGACTAAAAATTGCTGCCCGGACTTTAAACCTTGATTTTGATCTTGAAATATGCACATATTCATAACTATATATAAATATATGTACACCACTCATGTTTAAACACTCATTAGCACAGATAGACCAATTCCCCCTCCCCATATACATATTATGACGAAAAAATATGTAGAAAGAAAAACATCAGAAATGTAAATCTAAATAAACAATGATCAATATTCCCTAACCACTAGGCATCAAATATACTTAAACGATGTAATATTTTCTTGAAATCTATCTATCTATCTATCAAAACTGAGAGAGAAAATGACCTTATATATACTTACTTTTGTGACTTCAGCATAAATGTATTTATATGTTATTAAATTGTTATTGATATTTGCATATATGTATAATTGATCCAGTAAAATCAGCATATCAGTGAGACTTTTAACAGAGAAATGCACATAAAACGATTCAACTTAGTAAAGCAATTTTCTGTTTTAATTTGCTCCGAAATAATAATTTTGTAAGATCGTTGCTATATGTGTTATTTCTTTTCAATCGTCACAATTATAGATGTTGTTGTGATAACTAGAAGATTCTAATTAGAATTATTCATTTATTTATACGTAGAAAACGTCAAAATCATCATGAAAAATAATTACAACGAAAAACAATGTGTTCACAATTAGTATAGTATTATTTAAAAGCATTTGTATAAAAACTGATTTTTTTTTACTGATATTTGATATTTTTGTTTTTGTATTGTTGATTTTTTTTTTTAAATATGAATATAATATTGGTCAGGGGTTTCGAACAGCAAATTGAGGATTTGCTTTAAATATTTCGCAATATTTGAGAAAATCTTTTGGACATTTATATTATTCTTTAGAGAAAATTATGTTGATTTTATTCATAGAAAAAGTTAGAGTCTATTTTTAGCATATAATCATGTATAGGATCCATTTTTATGTTAGGTATTGACCAAATATCCCAACATTTTTATTATGAAATGTTTGAGAATATTCTATTCAAATTTTGCTGGTTTATGGTGCAGTGACGATAGACAGGGCAAAAACTCATCAGATTCTTGTATTTCTTTGGAGTTATTGGCAGCACATATATTTACATGCGTGTGAAAAGTCGGAAAGAACCAAATATTTAAGGACATTTAGCGACGGAGAAACTTACGCGGATGTTTCCCTAGATTATACAGAGATTTATTGCTTTTTTCATGGAAGGATTCAATCAAAATGTGTGTGGACGTATGTTTATTATGGGTTTGTGCGATACAATGAATACAATGAATTTTTCGAAAGGGATCCTTATGATTTTCTAAGCAAATAGATATCTGTGGTTTTATTGCAAATAAACCGTCTATTCAGGCAACTTAATCCCGAATCTTAAATTAATCGTTTCGTTATAACGTAGGAAATAGGCTCAACAAACCGATTTCAAATTCAGGACGAGGCTGTTTGAGTTTCACTTCACGATAATTCCATTCAGAAAAAGTATTAATCTAAAATTTCTTCCCAAAATTTTGTATAGATAGTAGGGCAGAATTAATGCTTCATTCATGGTAAATCAAACGACAAGAAGAAAATTCTGAATTGAAATCATTACTATACTGTAGAGGATCTGTTGCAGGGTGATGTTTCAATCTTCAGTTATCAGCTCATCTCAAATGTTTGGCTTGTCCTTCAAGTGACTTTTTATGTACATTTAACGTAACGGTTATGGCGGTAGAAAATTGATTTTCCACCGGAGTTCAAAACCTTGATGAGGCTGTTTACCTTTAGGCTAATATACCTAAGAAGGACGTGGATCCGTAAGTTTTCTCCAAAACTACGGGGAAATAGTAAAGGAGACTGGATTCTTTTGCTTAGGTTTAGCGACTATTTTAGAGATTAAGAACTATGAACACAGCTTTACCCTGCTTAGATATCAACCTTGTATGATATCTTAGTATTTATGGGACGCTTGAATAATTGCAAATATAACTTCAGCTTTACAAATAAATAGCAAGTGAAGTTAGTTTGCTGAGCTACGAGTAGTACTCATCATTGAAATACTGAGATGTCGCAGCCTAGTATATTAGCTCCTACGCCACGAGGAGTTCTCCATCGTCATCAAATTAATGAAAGAAAAATATAATATTATTATTATTTTACTATTTTCTAGAGTTTAACACCAGCAGTAACTTGTCGTTGGCATTGAAGTATGGGTTTCTTCAGCTCTCCAGAATGCAGTTATCCTCGGTTATTGTAGCAATGCCATATTCTGTCCAGTCTTGGTTCTTCCTATGATCTCCATTTTATCCAATTTCTTTTCCAGGTCTTTAGAGACAATTCTAATGATGCCATTAAATATCACTATCACCATTACCTTCATGTTCTGCAAGTGATTTGCCTCACAGGCTTAAATTACGTACTTTTCTATATTTTCGATTTCTTTTATTTTTATTCAGTGATCTGCTGAAACGGCAAAATCTAATGAAAGACGAGGTCTTTTCTTTTTGCTAATTGATATTGTCTATTTATCTGGTCGCTGTTTGGTTATTAATTTTTACATTACAATTCCAAAGAATATTTTACGTTTCATTATGTATTAATTATTCACATTAGTTCTGTTCTTCTGACAAAGATTATGTGATCCGTCTGTAACTCAAATGCCCAGCGGTGTACTCGTGGTGTAATGGTAAAAGCGATGGACTGCAGAATCGTAGTACGCGAGTTCGTACTCCAGTCACGCTATTACATTCGGGCAAATACCCTTAGGAAAGGCATGAACTCACTTATCCTTCCAGCTATGGGTTAAATAGTACCACTACTGTTCTTCTAGGAGAATGGCTTTGGCATTAAATAAACTACAAAGGTTGATATACCATTAAACCAAAGAAATCAAACCAAACCAATCAAATGCCCTGACAAGATTATTCGTCTCGTTCTTTTGAAGCGATCTTTCCTTGTGCACATACCATTTAGAAGTATGGGCAAATTTTAATTTCTGACACAATTTTCAGTGGGCCAGCTCCCATCCCCCGTAGTGACTAGACTTAATTCCTAGAAGTTCATCTTCTCCACCAAAGAATATCCACTATGTTCGTGGAACATCAAGTACACTGACTGAATCTCCTGTTCAGAGGTAAGACCCACCAATCCAGTTATCCTTGCTATGCCACTAAACGGCATCAGGTAGTATTGCCCCAGGACTGGATTTTTGTTGACAGAGAAATAACCTCTTCATTGATATTACTTCCAGGTACACTTTGACTCGTTAGATTGCCTACAAATCGGTTTTAGATTGTATTCTAACGATCATGAAGTAAATATTGATAAGCCAACTAAGTATGAACTATGGATCCAATAATTTATTTGGGATAATGTCGTACTTAACTATATAAAATGATCGTGACAATATTTATATTTTTGTACCATATATGATTGAAAATTTAAAAAAAACTGGTTTAAGCAAAAGATAATCAAACGGAGTTAACATGCCGTAAAACATACCATGGAACCAACTTGGAGAATATTTTGAAAAAAAAAAAATATATATATATATATAGACCGGTTAATTCATGATTATAGATTTATTTCGGTCCTGTATTTTCAGTTTCTGGTGTGAACCAAAAACACGAAGAAAAAAAAAATTAATACAGGACTTCTTCAGACCACATGGATAATTAAATTAAATTAATTATCCATGTGGTCTGAAGAAGTCCTGTTTTAATTTCTTTTTTTCTTCATGTTTTTGGTTCACACCAGAAACTGAAAATTCAGGACCGAAATAAATTTATAATCATGAATTAATCGGTCTTTGTTTTTTTTTTTTTTCTTAAAGATATATTGCTCTGTAATAAATTACATTGAGCTCTCTACCAGGAAAATTTAAATGTTCAGCTCTTGAATGATTTTCTTGTCCTGGGGGAATTACTCCAAACTTTTTAACCTGGCCGAATATTACCTTTTTTTTTCCCGTACACATGGGAAGCAGCATCATGTACCTGAAGGTGTTCGAATTCGCAATGCCTAATATTTCCTGAACGTGTGAGTCTTGCGGCTTAACGCTCAGGATTGTCAGTTCGATCGGGGAACTACTGCTGCTCATCTATAAGAGTGGCTTCTATAGATGAGAATAAAAACAGCCATCGAAAGATAACCATGACTCATACTCAAACCACATTCACAAACAGCATCGCTCTTCGCGCGGGTAAAAAAGGGGCGCGTCCTGCTGAGGTTGGAGCCCTGGCCTCAGTGTTCGAAAAATCAGCTACAGAGCTCAAACAAACACTACTAAAATGCAAACAAACAATACAGATAGCGACATTTACCGTTAGAACCCTAAATAGAATAGGTCAACTACCAGAGCTAACTGCATCACTCGTAGAACATAAGATAGATATAATCTGTATACAAGAACATCGATACACTCACACCGAAGATAGCAAATATCACGAAACTGGCAATGGGTGGATGCTGGGGACTGTATCGGCATGGAAAAACTCTGTCAATGCATCGGTAGGAGAGGTGGGAATGCTTATATGACCAAGAGCGCTAAAAACACTTAATAGCATTGAGAGAATACAACCTAGTTATGATGGCCGCAACGTTTAATGGCAACCCCAAAGCAACGATCATCTCCTGCTACAGCCCTACCAATGTTAGCGAAGAAACCGAACTAGTCACCTTCTACGAGGAGCTATCCTCCCTAGTACGTAGCATTCCGAAACACCACCTGCTAGTCATTGGCGGAGATATGAATGCACAAATCGGGAAAAACAGAAACAACAAATACAGCCTACACAACACGTCAAACAGGAATGGACAACATCTAATTGATTTCATGATAGAAAATAGATTAACATGCCTCAATACAAACATTTAAAAAAAGGGAGGGAAAATTATGGACCCACACATACGCGAATAAGAGTAAAGGACAGATAGACAACCTCTTTATAAACAGAAAATAGAAAAATAGTGCGATCAATTGCGAAGCATACTCCTCTTTCGAGGGTGTGTCCTCCGATCATCGAATAGTCACGGCCAAAATACGTCTAAGCCTACGAAAAAACGCCACACGAACAGTGACAACTAGGCACTATGACTGGGCCCTACTTAACAACAGAGACATTAGAGACAAAAATGCATTAGAATTAAGAAACAGATTCGAAACACTACAAGAGAAGACAGAAAAAGTTACCCCAAATGACGAATATGAAAATTTTGTTGAAGCACACCATGAGGCGGCATCAAAGTGTATCCCAACAAAACATAGAACTAAATATAGAGTCCCTTGGGAAACGTCAGATTTAAGAGAAAAACGTGCACTCGTGAAAACTGCCTCCAAAAGCTATCGGAAGAACCCAACAAACACAAATGCCCGAAAACTAGAAAAGGCACAATATCAATTAGCAGGAATATATCTAAAAGAACAGGCAGAATACATACAAAATTAGATAGATAAGATTAGAGACTCGGTGGAAGATAGACAATCCAGGATAGCCTGGCAAACAATAAACGAAGTAAGTAGAAGGAAGAGCACAGCCAAAGCAAAATTGAAAGCTGCAAGCCAACAAGAAAGAGTAAAACTGTGGGAACAGCATTTCAAAAATCTACTAGGAAGCCCACCGAAAATAACGGATGAACTGATCACCAGAATTATCAGTAAGCAATTAGACATTAAACTAGGTCCTTTCACCAAAGAAGAACTCGACTCGGTTCTTAAAAAAATTAAAAATAGGAAAGCTGCAGGGCTAGACGAGATCCCCCCAGAAGTGTGGAAGACTAGACAATTCGACGATATACTGCTCCGACAATGCAACGCTGTCTATAGTCAAAATAGGATAGAAAGATGGATGAAGGGATGCATCCTTCCTTTCCCTAAAAAAGGCGACCTCGGATTAGCCAAGAACTACCGAGGGATAACGCTTACATCCATAGCAGCCAAAATCTACAATGCCCTATTACGAAACCGCATAGAACCCAAAATAGACAACATCCTTAGGAAAAACCGCATAGAACCCAAAATAGACAACGTCCTTAGGAAAAACCAAAATGGCTTCCGGAGAAATAGATCCACAACCTCACAAATATTGGCCATCCGTAGAATCCTTGAAGGCGTCCGGGCAAAAAACCTTCAGGCGACATTACTATTTGTCGACTTTACCAAGGTCTTCGATTCCATCCACCGAGGGAAAATGGAACTAATCCTACTAGCATACGGCCTACCTAAAGAAACCGTAGCAGCAATAATTATCCTCTACAAAAACACAAAAGTGAAAGTACGTTCACCAGATGGAGACACGGAATACTTCGACATTGTTGCAGGAGTACTACAAGGAGACACGCTACCCCATACCTCTTTATCATCTGTCTAGACTACGTGCTTAGAGCTTTGATCGACAAAATAAGAGAAAATGGCTTCGAGCTGACTAAGAAAAGAAGCAAAAGGTACCTCGCAAAAACAATCACAGACGCCGACTACGCTGATGACTTAGCGTTACTGGCGAATACGCCTAATCAAGCAGAGACACTACTGCATAGTTTGGAACGAGCTGCAGCAGGCATTGGCCTCCATGTCAATGCGCACAAAACTGAATATATGTGTTACAACCAAACGGGCAACATTACCACTCTAGACGGAGCCTCTCTGAGGCTAGTGGACAAATTCACCTACCTAGGAAGTAGCGTCTCATCAACAGAAAACGACATCGACACACGACTGACGAAAGCATGGACGGCTATAGATAGGCTCTCAATAATATGGAAATCTGACCTGACCGATGAAATGAAGCGCAGTTTCTTCCAGGCAGCAGTTGTATCGATACTGCTATATGGATGCACTACATGGACGCTAACCAAACGGCTGGAGAAGAAACTTGACGGCAACTACACAAGAATGTTGAGAGCAATATTGAACAAGTCCTGGCGACAACACCCCACGAGACGCAAACTGTACGGCCACTTGCCTCCCATCAGGAAAACTATACAGGTCAGACGAGCCAGACACGCCGGACACTGCTGGAGAAGCCAGGACGAGCTCGTAAGTGACGTACTCCTATGGACCCCCACATATGGCCAAGCAAAAGCAGGACGACCAGCCCGAACATACATACAGCAGCTATGTGAGGACACAGGATGTAACTCAGAAGACCTGCTGGAAGCGATGAACGATAGGGAAAAGTGGTCAAGGATATCCATGCTGGCGGCACGACATGATGATGATGATGATGATATATATATATATATATATATCCTGCTGGAGCAGAATGTAAAAGAAGGTCCCTTTAAAGCAAATATTCATTGGTTTGACTTTATAGATTTCTTTCTCCTCAACTTGTTGCCATACCACGGTTAAAATTACAGTTTGCCTTAACCCATATTTATGAAGGTTGATGCATATCTTTCAAATTGGAATTCAGCACAATATGAAATGTAAAAAAGGCTTATCCCAGATTGGAATCCGGGTCAACGTGTCTATTTCATGCGGAAGTAAGCATTACACAATGAATGCCTCCATGTTATATATATGTATATATATATATGTGTGTGTGTGTGTGTGTGTGTGTGTGTGTGTGTGTCCACGATGGTCGTTCAAAATGTTCTAAACCTTAACCAGAATGAATCGTAAAAATAAGGGAGTTTTTTCTCTATTTTTCAATATAGTCTCTGTCTACTTCATTGCGCAATATCTAAAGATACTATAGCATTGCAATTTGATCAGAGAAGGCGATGCCATCATCGGTCTGCAACAAATCTTTCGCAAAACATCTGACCTCATTATTATTTCCTGAATAGAATCTATGCAGATAGGGTTTCCATTCAAGAAACATGAATAAATAAGATAAAACTGAGTCTGATGAGTAAAAGTGGGTGGTGTTGGCATTGAAAGTAACAGTTGACTGCTTTGATATAATATTGTTATCATGAAGAAAAAAACTCACCTTCTTTGAGCATCTCCTAGCGTTTCGACTCGATTGCTTCCTAAGTTCTATAAATTATGATGTATAGTACCGGTCATTGATAGTTTTATTTTTATTTTTCTATGTCGTCTATCAAGATAAAATCTTCAACATCAGAACTGAGGAACAAAGTTGCCAAAAGGTTTTGTTTGTTTGAACAAGTGTTTCCATTGTTTGCTTTGAATATTTGATTCAGGTTCAAAGTGATAACCAATGATTGATCTTTGGTTATAGATTAGGCTTGGTTCAGTTTTATGGCATATCAACACTTGTAGGTTATTTAGTGCCAAATCTGGTTTATATAGATATATTAAATGTATATATGATTTGTAAACATAAGTCAACAATGTTAGATAATTTCAAGTTTTGCAATGTATAACTATCAATCCAATTAAACATCAGTAATTTTTTTCTCTCAGTTTAAATTTCAATCAATTCTGTTTGACCCATAGATAGGACCAGATTGGACCAGGAAGACATAACAATGAAGGGGTATTCTACATTACCCTAAACTCCTGCATTACTGCAGTTTAACTATTAGATAGTTTAATGTCATATGCAGGACACTCGTTTTGATGAGGTTCTTACTCTTCTGCTAAGATTCAGTCGGTGTATTCTACAGCCCTAGTTGACTCGGCTATTTATTATTCATTTACGGTGGAAATTTGTGTCGTTATCATGGAGATGACACAGAAATATCTTTGAAAAGTTGAACCTTATCTGGGTTTTTTTTAGGATCAGCATTTTTCTTACTAACCCTGCAAACAGCTTACTCATTTTCAAGATCTCAGGTAAAATAGTAAAGATCCAAGTAGAACTTATCCCTATTGGATGAACTCTTAGCAGTTCAGTAAGGTTTATGTCATCGAAAACAATATGGTGAATGACATCCACTTGGCAATCATGGTTAAGGTTTTTGGACGACCAGATCAAAGGCTCACTTCACAGTTGCATTGGAATACTTCTCAGTTATTTTCTGTAAAATATCCTTATGGCTTTCATTGAGTGACATAACTTTCTTTTGCTGATAATATTATTATACACTCCGTTTTGTCCAATTTTGAATTTGTCACCCATCTCTCACATTTGCATGACCTTCATTTGCACAGAAATAAGTAAGTAAAGTAGGCGACCGTTGTCGAGGGCGACAAAAAGGCTGTCTTTTCAATAGCTACTAAACCGAGTTGTAGAGGAGGACACTACTCCTTTCCTTGAATTGCTCCACTTTACCCTTGATACGTACCTTATATAGTTGATTGTTAAGCAAGGAGGTATCAAGTACCATTTGTAAAGTCTTTGGTATGACATGACCTGGGACTGAACCCAGGTCTCCCGGCCCACTGGCGAACACTCTACCCACTTGATATCCTAGCTCATAAAGGATCAATATTACTGGTAGTTATGAGGAGTGTTCGCGCTTAATATGTTCCTAAAAAGACATTTTTGTATTCTATACAATTGGAGATCATAATTGTTTTAAAAGACGGACTGGCAAAGCATACAGCATGTTTTCATATAGTTGATAACTACCCACTAGGCCAATGAGCCGGTTTGGCAATCTGAAATAGGTTGTTTTTATTGCATATCAACTCTTGTCAGCTATTTAATCCCAAATCCTGTCCACACACCCACACACACACACACACACACACACACATATATATATATATATATATATATATATAATTGGTAAGCAAATAGGTAGTTTCTAGGTAACATTTCTAAACTATCCAGAGATCACAGTTAAACGGTTTCACATATGCTATATATCTTTCTATTTAACCCATATGTTAGGAAAAATCTAAATTAGTATTTTTTAGTTTTTAAAAAAAGTATTGCAACAAAAAGATTCAGCTATGGCACTTCTTCATGGGTAAGACTAAGATATTTCTGAAAGACCTTCATATGGCTTAACTCTTACTTTTTGTTAGAACATTTGAAAAAATTATACTCATGTAATACTTAAAAAAAAATCTTAATATACAGTAAACTAAATCTGCTTCGTCATAGACTCAATAGACGGGAATTTGCAGTTGACGCACGTATTAAATCAATATACTATAGAATTATAATATTTGCACAGAGAATCACCAATGTTAACCTTTTACGTAAACTCGAACGTGAAACTATGCCGCAAGTGTTAAACAAATGTATATATTATAAGAGAAAAAATTACTAAGCTCATTTTAATTTGGGAAGCGTGAGTGGCGTAATCATCTTAGCACGAGAATCAATGACCCGAGTTTAAATCCTTGCCAAGGTTGTTGTTTTTTTTTTTTTTTGTTTAGTTTGCATTGGCAGGAGTTTACCTGTAAAATATTATTCATCTTTTATCTTTGACCATCAGATCTTAATCTTACATATTACTTTTTGCCTACTACATCCTAATATTATTTCGTTTTCCCCGATCCTCATTATATATTGCGTATCAAATATTACTAATTATTATCTTTTACGATTTACGTGGTTTCTAATACTTTTTAAACCTCATCTTTTTTATTTTACTCATCCGTTTTCTATTTATGCATTCACTGTAGATGATTCGAAGTGTTTTTAGAAAAAAATACGAAATTTATCCTAATGGAAGAAACTACCTTATATAAAGATATTCATCACCGAACCGCCAGCAAATTTTGCCGAAAATTTAACCCCAATCATTAAGTAAAAATGATGTTTTTCGGCTTTATTTATTATTTTGTTTTGATAAAGTCATTAATCTATGACTCAAATTCATAGGTCCATTATTAAAGAATTTCTTATGTTTTTTGGATAGAAATTACTCTAGTTGACTATAGTGTTGCAAAAATATCTTCTTGCTTAAGAGAATTCAATGAAGCTTGGAATAAATTGTAAAGAATAGATACGATATCAGGCAAATCTGGTGCCAAAGAATAACAAAAAAACTACATAATTGATATTTTAGATGTTAGACCTACTCTACCATTGAAGCATCAAACACTATAAATAAACAAATATATATATATATATATATAGATAGATAGATAGATAGATAGATAGATTGATAGATAGATAATGGACAGAGAGAAAGGTTGTTGAAACAATTTTGGTTAAAGACTGGTTCCCTTTTAATGATTTTACTTTGGTTTATCTCTTTCCGGTTAATTTCCTTTTGTCTGGGTCTACTTAATGATGTTTCCACCTAAACTAAACAAAAAACAAACCATATCAACAAAAATCTATCCTCCTTAAAAAATGAATGAATATGATCAGAAGCACTTAGGGGTATTTCAGGTAACTCCACTATCAGGAGAATGCTAATGAAAAGAATCAAGCTAGATAATATGAAAAGGATCACATAACAAAATGAAAGTTACTTAATCTTTAACCTGACCATTCTTACAAAAAATTGTTTCAAAATATAATATATATATATATATATATATATATATATATATATATATATATATATATATACATGCATGCGTGTGGGTGTTTAAAAAAGTATTGCCACATTCGATTATTCATAGCGTTTTCTTTACAAAAATGCTATCTTTTTCTACAAATTAACGGAGATACAATGTCAACTGCTGATCCAAACGTAGCTATACATGTACCACACGAAACTAACTCTGATTACGATTCTAGAAATAGAAGATCCATGACGTCAACATTAATAAGTGGTGTTGAAATGAATGATATCATATATAATAATTAGGAATTCGTGACCACTTGTTAATATAGCCGATCACTGTATTGCAAGAAACGGCAAAAAGGAATAATGATTGACAACATTACATCAAATAAGAAATACGAGAAAATGAAATACTAGTATAAAGCAAACAATATAATTTTTTTATATAATTCTCTCATATAATATATAGCAAATAAAAGTGAGTGGAAATAAAAAAAAGAGCCAAAATAACTAATGGTTGTCAATGATTACTTCAATAAACTCACAGAATTATAGCCGTAAACTGACGTGCAAAAATAATCATATTTTATCAAAATGCATAGAATTTACTTTTTATACCGTTAGAATACTAGTTGAGGAAATTAATATTTTCGCCAACCGTAGTTGAAGGTTACCAGAAGGCTACTTTTCCAATAGCAACAACTTTCCCTGGATTGTTCCACTTACCCTTGATCTGTTCTTTATAATGACGAGTATTAAGAAAGGAAACATCGAGTACCATTATTTGAGTCTTTGGTGTAACTCAACCTTGAATTGAATGCCAGTCTCCTGGAACCTTATGGGAACAGTCTAACACTGAGTCAAAGGGCTTAAGACAGAAATGAAGTCATTGAAATAATTGATCGACATAGATATTATCATTCGTTTGTCATTGTTCACTGAATTTTATTGCGTTATTTCTTTTTTTACGAATATTTTTTGAATTTTATTATTGAGTTACGTAAGTAAGAAGCGTAGTCTTCATATTTTTCTTCTGCTCATCACAGCTCAGAGGTTTGAGTTAAACTTCCAAACAAATTTGCATTGAACTGATGTTTTTTTTCAGTTAGAACGTTATACAAAAAAAAAAAAAACAAAAAAAAAACAAACAAACGAATAACGAAATATATCTCAGCTTCTTTACTGATAACAGCACACCACACACACAATAAACGTAATTGAAGGTATGATTATTTATTGATTATAATAGAAGCAAAAACTGAGGACATTTTATTTGTTGCTTAAACTGATTGTTCAGTTTCTGAAACTTGCAGAAAATATTTACATATTATTTCTGAAAAGCGCTCCGATTTTTTTCAAACGAAATTGACAAACTAATGAAATCAACTCTCTATTTATCATAAAAAATATAAATAACAAATAGAAAAAAAAACGCGAAAAATGTATTGAATGATAAAAGGATTGATGTACAAATTGCAAAATAAAAAAAGTTATATCAGCGTGACACATGTCGTTTAGGATTGTATAACAGAAAGTATTTTCGGCATGCGTGCATATGAGTGCAGACATATATATATATATATATATATATATATATATATATATATATACATATATATATGTATATATATATATATATATATATGTGTGTGTGTGTGTGTGTGTGTGTGTGTGTGTATGCGGGCGTTTACAAACACACACACACACACACACACACACACACACACACATATATATATATATATATATATATATATATACTACCAGCCAAAATGTTTTGACCAAACCCAAAAGTGTGTATTTCTCATCCTAAAAGTGTTATTTCTAACAAAACAATTTAACCACAATATTTTTACTTATTATACTAAATACAATTCTACCTCAGTCACATTGACCTTACTATAACTAAATATCTTTCGAAAATTTGATTTGAAAATGTTTCACTTCTTTAGTACTGAGCATGAAAAAAACAATTACAAAATTAACATTTTACCACCACTTGAACTCACCATACACTATATAGTATTAAATTACTGCTTACTAGATATCACCCATTTTACCAATGCAGAGGACAATTTCATCAACCTCTACAGCTTGCCTGAAAGAAGGCTGACTGCTCCAAACATCACTGCTCGAGTGAACTAATGTTACGAAAAAAATGTGTCAACATCCACTCTGATGGTGCGTATGACAGAATTGCTGTCAAGAAATCACTGATGAGTAAATAAAACAATATCAAAAGGTTCCCGTTGGCCAAGACGAACAAGGACAGGACACTAGAGCAATGGAATAAAGACTTTCGGACTGACAAATCAAAGTTCGAAATCTTTGGGTTAATTTGGAGGATGTATGTGCGGCGAAGTGTTGGTTAAAGAGCTGCAACCACCTATATCACATATCACATGAACTGTAAAGCATGGATGGATCTCTGTTATGGTGTTGGGGGCTTTTCGCAATTGCAAAGTCGGGGATTTGCACCAAGTGAAAGGCAAATTCAATCAGACCGGCTATCACGTGATTCCATCGGGAAAGTGGTTTGTGACTTAAGGGATTCATTTTTACGCAAGATGATAACCGAAAGCATTATGGGTAAATTCTATCAGATGTAAAATAAAAGCAGAGGAAAAGCGTGTCATTCAACTGATGTCTATGTCGGTGCAATCAGTTGACTTAGATCCCATTTGACAGATGTGGAATGAACTTGACAGAAAAATCCGAGCTAAACAACCCATTAGTGACCCTCAATTCGGGCAAGTCTTCCTAGAAAGCTGGGTAGAACTAACTTCGCTGTACTCCGAGTCGTTGGTGTAAAAATGTCAAAGATCTGTGAAGCAGTGATGGTGTCCTGAGTGGATTCTTTCGAAGAATCAAAAGATTAAGATTTTTTTCTCTTTTTTTTTTATTGCGGGGGGAGGCGGGGGTAATTTGAATTCAATGCACCCAAAGAAGACTGGTATTTAATATGATAAACAAACCCATTGTGTTGCTTAAGTTGTTTCTTTAAAATAACACACACACAAAGGCATATATATATATATATATATATAGACGGAAATTACACAAGAATGTTGCATGAATAAGTTCTGGGGGCAACACTCCACAAAGTACCATTTATACGGCCATCTGCCTCCTATCACGAAAACTATCCAAGTTAGACGAACCAGACATGCAAGACACTGCTGGAGAAGCAGAGACGAGCTCATAAGTGATGTACTCCTATGGACTCCCACATATGGCCGAGTAAAAGCAGGACGACCAGCTACAACACACATACCGCAACTATGTGAGGATACGGGATGTAGCTCTGAGGAACTGCCAGAGGCGATGAACGATAGGGAAAAGTGGCGAGAGAGGGTCAGGAATATCCGTAGCGGAACGACATGATGATGATGATATATATATATATATATATATATATATATATATATATATATGCCGTACGCTAGTAGGATTTACGTACTTAGAACATCGATTGACAAAATCAAAGAGAATGGCTTCGAACTGACGAAGAAAAGAAGCAGAAGATATCCCGCAACAACAATTACCGACGCCGACTACGCCGATGACATAGCGATACTGGCAAATACACCTGACCAAGCCGAAACACTTCTGCATAGCCTGGAACGAGCAGCAGCAAGCATAGGCCTCCATGTTAATGCACACAAAACGGAATATATGTGCTATAACCAAACGGGGGACATCTCCACTCTAGAAGGAACCCCTCTTAAACTAGTAGACAAATTCACGTACCTAGGAAGCAGCGTCGAATCAACCGAAAAAGACATCGAAACGAGGTTAACGAAAGCATGGACAGCTATCAATAGGCTATCGACTACATGGAAATCAGACCTAACCGATAAAATGAAACGCAGTTTCTTCCAGGCAGCGGTCACATCGATACTGCTATATGGATGCACTACATGGACGCTAACAAAACGGCTGGAGAAGAAACTAGATGGCAATTACACAAGAATGCTGCGTGCAATCCTCAACAAGTCCTGGCAGCAACACCCCACAAGACACCAACTGTACGGCCACCTGCCCCCTATCACGAAATCTATTCAAGTTAGGCGAACCAGACATGCAGGACATTGCTGGAGAAGCAGAGATGAACTCATAAGAGATGTACTCTTATGGATCCCCACACACGGCCGCGCAAAAGCAGGACGACCAGCACGAACGTACATTCAGCAGCTATGTGAGGATACAGGTTGTTGTCCTGAAGACCTACCTAGGGCGATGAACGATAGGGAGGAGTGGCGAGAGAGGGTCAGGGATATCCCTGCTGCCAGCACGATATGATGATGATGATGATATATATTTATATATGTGTGTGTGTGTGTGTGTGTGTGTGTCTAAGAGTGTATTTCATTCGTTAAATCTAATTTTCCTCGAGCATTTCTATTTCTTTGGCATAAAAGTCTTTGAACTGATTTTAGCTATTTACTCAGGTCAACATAGCAGGAAAACTTTTAACACAGATATTCTTTGAGGATTACAAACAATTATAGTGGCCGGTTCCGATCTGTCGTCTCTTAGTTGTTCCCTATGAAACAGTATAGTACCACTGGAATTTCCTCTATGTGTGCTCGGACTTCAACATTTTGGGTACACAATAAAAACTGACCTTAGAAAAAACGAAGTTATCGTGCAAAATTTCCCCATTGTAAACTAAAAATGGGTGCTTTAACTGAATCCATTTTAGGTTGTGGCCTTTTGATTAATGTTCTCCAATAGTCTGGAAGACCTGGATTCAATCTCTGGTCGAGTCATACCGAAGACTCTAAAAATGGAACTTAAAGCTGTCTTGCTTAACACAGCATTATAAGGCAGTGATCAAGGGCTAAGTGGAGCAATCCTGTGAATGGAGTTGTGCCCTCCTCTACTTTTTGTGTAGTAGCTATTGAAAAGGGAGCCTTCTGATCATCCTCGACTAAGGTCACCAACTTTACTATCCGTTGCAGTCGTGCCCGACTATATATTCATTACTACTGAGGAATTCCTTTGATGATTTAGTCTATTTATAGATACATTTGATTAAAACATTCATCTCCTTAGATATCAAACATTTTTCTGTAAATTTCTCAGCCACTCAAAAATTAATAACAGAACTCTTGTTAATCCTGGTGAATTCTGTTTGATGTACTGCTATATTAAATGGTGTAAAACCAAATATTTCACCGCGAGAAAAATAATCACAATAATTTAATTACAAAGAATGCAGAATTTATATTGATGGAATAAATTTGGGAGAAAAATGCTTTTTACAGGAAAATTCAATATCATTATTGGGGGACCATTGTATGTATATATGTATAGATAGATACATACATATATGTATGTATGTATATCTATCTATCTATCTATCTTTCTATATGTATATATGTATATGTATATATATATGTATATATATATGAATATATATATATGTATGTGTGTGTGTGTGAGTGTGTATATATATATACATATATATATAAACAGTGCGTTTAAAACCATATGCATCTTAAAATAAACAAAATGAATAAAAATCTATAAGACTATCGTAACATACTGTCACGTGATGGCTCACGGAGACGAGGAGGT
>OY757912.1:32013986-32016486 GCA_963585895.1 Sepioteuthis lessoniana | reverse complement strand
CACACCAAGGTACCACGATTACTGGTGATGAGAGGGGACAATTATATTGCATAGTTCGTATAAGAAAATGCATTGTGTTGTATATACAACTGCTTTCTATATACAAATGCTGTCTGTTTATGACTGCATCTCGGTGGAGCTTATAACATGCAAACCGTATGTACGGTAGGAGACTAAGAACGCCAAAAAAGTGGTGTCCAGGGAATGAGACAAAACTGCATTTGATAGTGAGGCTCCAAGTCTGGATATAGAGATGGGTAGAAAAAACCTTTATAGATATTACACCCTGTTCCACTCTAATCCTGAATGTTAGTACCTGTGAGTGTCCCGTCACTGGTTTGAAGAGATCTTTTAAAAGATTATTCATATTTAATAGGTTTGTGTGCTCAAAAAACAGTATTAAGAAACAATGAACATGTAAATCTTAACGAAATATGCCTGTAGCCATAAAGTACCTCTTGTGGGGCTGAGATGCCATTAAAATCTATCATTCAACCATTTTCGCGGTTCCTCTCCTGCCATTTTATATATTGTTGAACACATATTTTATTCCATATAAATTTGAGCATTTATTCATTTGATTTATTTATTATATAATTAAAATTTTCCTCTCTTTCCCCGTAGGCGATTTGAAAAAAACGTAGCTTAATAACCTGTGAGTTAATGGACTTTGTTTACTAAGAATTTTTATGGGTAATGATTTATAGGTTTTTATATTTTTTTCAAACGTTCATCGACGTCTCGTATTTTGTTTATTGTTTGAATTGTCTGTGAATATGTTATTATAACTATGACTACTTCTGGATCTGATGCTGAAATTTTCTTCATTAACATTTTACTGCAAACAAAATTTCCACACTAATAGTAAAATGACTTTTCCTGAAATCCAAACGAAAGTAACTCTTCTTATCTCTCCAAGAGTCTTCAGATGATCACAGAAATTCTATCTCATCACTTCATCCTATTTCTAGTTAACCCATTCTCTTCTAGGTTTTTTTTGAGTTTATCGAAATAACTCCAACACAAAGTATTATTAATATCATTTCACTCTACAACTTTTTTGACTTTCCAGCGCAGGGGTCGGCAAAATTTTGGTAAGAGAAAACTAAACTCCTATGCTGGGCCATGTTATTAAATAGGTAAATAAATTTTCTGTAGGTTTAAAGCAAAACAAGGAATGTAATATCCTTTTATTTTACTGAAGGAATAACAGAAAAAAAATGAAAGAAAAAATAGAAATACATCCACAAAAAATGCAAATTCTTTATTTTATTTCAGGAATAACAGTGAAACAAGCACTATCATAATAAAAAAAGCAAATTCAAAACTACAGATAAAATACAATTAGGAATATAAAGGATTTAATGAAACACTTGTTTCTACTTATTGCACGATGACATCTCCACATCAAGTGAAATATTTGTCGATAACAGGAGCTAAACCTTACCCAGCTGGGCGTCATGCAACCTTGTTCTTAAAATCCTTTTAGTATATTTCATTTCGGAAAAAAAGTTTTTCATAAGCATATGTACTTCTACAAAATATCACCAGTTTTGCATTAGACGATATGCTTTTATATATTCCGCTTGGCAATATATATTTCTAGCAGACGTAAAACAGCGGATTCGAACTGAAATTTCGATTTAAAAGATTCGTCGCACTGTAAATCTCAATTGTGATGTAAGGAAATGTTAATCCAGTGTAAGATAGCGGGTCGGACAAAAATCAGACGAGGGACGGATGTGGCCTGTGAACTGTGTGTTGCCAACACCTGCTCTAGCAGGATCCACGTATTTAACTATATTTACATTTCCTTTAATTGTAACGTCAAAGACCATTAGTTGACATGTCATTTATTCTCCCAGATTACAACTAGATATCGTGTTGTATCTAGGGATTGGTTAAACTGAGTTTATCTAAAAGTTTTAAGTGTTAATTTTCAGGACAACATACGATTTGCACATATACCATTTATTTTTAAAATCAAATATTTGTCATTTGCACAATACCCAGTGGATCTAAATAAGACATTCCTGCTTCATTTACTTTTTCTGTGTCAGTATAAAGAATTCACTTGATTTGTTATTTGCTGTTACATCAATCACTCAAATAGTCAACAGCTACAATTCTTTGGTTAACATCTCGTCTAGATTTTATATAGTTCTTTTGACTTTATTCAAGGCTGCTGTTTATAACGGATTCTTTTCTCGCTTAAGGTTCCTTTAATGAATCTATGCCCGTTGATTTTGTGCATGATGACAATAAATTTATCTTCTGATGTGTCCATATTAAATTCTTCCTATTTTAATTGTCTCTGTTTATCCATACATATGTTTGGTTTGGCATTGTAGGTTTATTAATGCCAAATTCATTTAACACCTAAATAAATTTCAAACAATTCCGTTTAGTATAAGAATAATTTTCTTTACAAACAGTTAAATGTCAAAACAGCTGTTCAATTTAGCATAACTACGCAGTTTCAATATCAAAAACAGTTATA
>OY757912.1:31988986-32011486 GCA_963585895.1 Sepioteuthis lessoniana | reverse complement strand
CTCACAAGAGGATATTCAGGGGGCCTTCCAGAAGTTGTTGGAACGGTACAACAAGTGCATTGCAGCTGGTGGAGATTACTTCGAAGGGAACTACAGTTTCATGTGTGTACTATCAATAAAAGTGCCCATACGAAAAAAGTCTTGAAACTTAATTAATAATCCTCGTATATATTATTAAGATAGTGTGACTAAGTTTTTTGCCAAGGTTATCATTAGACTATATGCTCAATGACTGATACTGTGCTCTCTTTATTTATAAATATAGCAAATTGCATTATTCATATATATATATATATATATAGAGAGAGAGAGAGAGAGTGAGAGTGAGATGGGTGTGTGCGTGTATGAGCGTGAGACAGAAAGAGAGAGAGAGAGAGAGAGAGAGAGAGAGAGAGAGAGAAAGAGTATGTGTGTGTGTGTTAAATATCATGAGAGTTGTTTTAAAACTTATCTAATTTGTATAAGTAAGAAGGTTTACGAAGTTCAAATATGTATCAAACTAACCAGCAACCGCTTGCAAGCTAATCTCGTTAATCCTTATATTACGCACTGTACTCGTTGGAATAAATATCGGTTAAACATAATCACTTAATTTTATGGAAAAAGAAAATAAGCAAAGAAATTACTTAATAAAATCGGAAATAAGTCTGGTATCTAAAAAGCAATTGATACGATACCGAAGGAAGGGCAATGCCAAAATTTTCATAAAAACAACCATGCCCAAATACGTCTGAATTTTCTTCAAAATTTTCTTTTTCGCTGTCACTGCCATCTCTCTCTCTCTCTGTCTCTCTCTCTGTCTCTGTCTCTGTCTCTCTCTATGTTCACTCGGACCGACGACTCAACGGACGTCTGGGACCAACAAGCAGTCAACATTGAGTTTTGCTCGCGGCAAGAACAATTTTTCTAACAAACACAAATGACGTCTTATTTTTAGTTGTCTGGGTGCTTATCGAAAGCCAAGGTTCATGTGGTCAGATTTTGGATGATGAAATTCTCTTTTATCTTCAGTAATTCTCTTAGTATTTTCTGAGGATTGCGAAGAAATCAAGATATTGTGGTAATTCAAATTTTGTAAAAAAGTAAATTAGCACCAAAGTAAATTGTATTGTTTGATGAAAGAAAGAACGAAAAAAGTATTTTAGGAAAATTTAAGAAAACTAAAATGATCACGGCAGTTCTTTTAGATGTTAGTATCACCATTATTCATTAATCAATACTTCCGATGTCTGTAATTCATAGCCATCAATTTGTATTCAGAAATAAATTCAATAGAGAATATATATATATATATATATATATATATATATATATATTGGGGTTTATGTATATATTTATTCATATTGATATAAGTTAAGAGTTCCTAAATATAGAGTTAACGGTGCTTAATTACAGTCTTTCTTGTCTATGCATTTCCCAGACCAAGGCGAAAAACTGACAGTTACTCAGTATCACTTACTGTATGCCTACAAGTTCCCAAATAAATGGTTTATCAGACATGTTAAGCTCTCTTTATCTATAAATATAGAAGATTATCTCACCCCTTCTCTCTCACTCTCTCTGCCTGTCTGTTTGTCTGCCTCTCTCTCTCTCTCTCTCTATATATATATATATATAGATCAATTCGTAAGTTGGGACTATTCTACTAAAGTTTCGCCTAAAACGGTTCCTCAGGGTACCTAATTCCGACTCACGAATTAATTTTTGTAATTTTCCTCTACCTAGTATTGAACACTCTTTGTAATTGTAGCATCGCAACATTTTCCGTTAGGTTTTTGTTCTTTTGACCAACTGTTTGCGTATCTCTTGATTTTTTTTCAATTGGTGTGTCTAGGTTGGCCTTTTCTTTTTTTTTCTCCCGATAATCTTTTTCTTTTTTCCCCGGGCAGTGATTCGAGATATATGGTTATCTCTGAATTCTGGCGTTTTTTTCTTTTTCCGTAAATGCGGTTAGGTAGTAAATTAGTAAATATATATATATATATATATATATATATATATATGTATATTTAGGCAGCATTTCTTCGTTAATGCAAATTTCATTAAACATAATAGACATTTTATGCCTACATATTCTCTTTTGGATCCGTTCGAATTTCCGTATTACTTTTATCGTATTCGGGGGGAATTGATTTAGGTATTGTCCATAGTTGTATATATCCCTAGTACTTTCTGCCCGACTTTGGGCCATCATCAGGGGAGAATCTGTTACAAAAGTGATGTAACTTTTGTTTTAGCAAATTACTACTGTGTAAGGATGTCTTTGCTGTTGGAGATTATGGCGCTTGCTTTTAAATGTAATTCTGTAAATAGTGCCAGTAGCTAAAGACATTTAAGTACGTAAGCACTGGTTTGAAAATTAATTCTATTAAGTGCTGGTTGCAGGTTTCTAATATATAGTGCTTGGATAATCTGAAGTTTTTGTTTATTATTTTGATGTTCGAGTATTGTTGTGTTGTCGGTGAGAATTTTTCGTAGTTGTGTTGTTGGGCATGAATGTTTTTTTTAAATGCTGAGCTATTGAACTTGTGTCAGAAAGGTGCATTGTAAGTCTCCTCGACAGGGTAGTTGAGGTTAAACCAACATATATATTATTGTTATCAGAGATACAATCTCCTTGGGGACATTTAAATTTATATATGATGACCGAAAGTCGGGCAGAAAGTACTAGGGATACATACAACTATGGACAATACCTAAATCAATTCCCCCCGAATACGATAAAAGTAATACGGGAATTCGAACGGATCCAAAAGAGAATATGTTGGCATAAAATGTCTATTATGTTTTATGAAATTTGCATATATATATATATATATATATATATATATATATTGTCATCCACAGACAGACTGTTCCGTTCTATCAGAACTCTTCAGTGTGGCTAGACACGTAAGACGCTCGAAGCCGAGATCGAAACTCATCCAACTTTACGTTGGACGAAGTCTCAGACCGCTCGGCCAACAAGCGTACCACGTTAGCTAAGGGAATTTTTAAGGTATTCATGTAGCGGCAGCAGCGTCCGTTTGTTTACATTTAAACCCTATCGGCTACCAGAGTGCTCAGTTCTTTCGAAGAGCTTTGCATTATGCGAGTGGCGGCCGAAAATCCCTTCGCCAGAGTGCTCAAACCACATGGTGGAGCGTGTATATATATATATATATATATATATATATATATATATATATATACGGATTTTTGGGTGGTGTTGCTGGGTTTTAACTTTAGTTTTGGTTAATTAATTTCAGTACTCTGTGACAGCTGAAAACAAAATACCTAAGACATAAAGATAATGTTTTATAATGATCAGTTTGCTCGTTGCAAGGAATTCCTTGCTAATTTTGCTACATCTGGAATAGAACAGAAATCACACTGCAGTTGTACATGTTTGTAGTGCACTTATACCTTGGTGATGCACACGTTTTAGGGATTTGCCCAAATAAAAATCATTCTTACTGAGTCTCGATAAAAAATATCAATTTTCACAAAATTAGTGCTGTTGAAATTCCTCTACAATTCTCCTGTACGTTTTTATACTTGAAATGATATACTAGGGGAACTGATAATTGTGGTATTTTAAAATTTTCTGTTAGTATTTCAAATTGTCTCAAAGCAGCGGAAATTGCTCAGAAATTTTAATTTATAGTTGAAATGGAAAGTAAGTTACTGTAAAATTCCGAACAGGATAAAGAATTTTAAGGGTAAAATGCCTTGAAATAACGGCAAAAAGCAGATTGATATCCGTTATTAATTATGGTATAATATTTTTTTTAAAAAGTTTCTTTATAAATTAGTGATTTTCTTCACTACTTCCTAGTTTGACAATTTTATCTATTTTTATTTTTCTCTTTTCACGTAACTGTTTTTCTTGGGTAACAACTTTAATTTACCCATCTTGATAAGTTTTCAGCCATGAAACATTAAAAATGATTCATCAGTTTATGTATTGTTTGATATACACTTTCCATTGTGTAATTGCTTTTATCTTTGATGTTGATTATTACATTTTTTCCTAATGGAAATCCAAGCCTCATGAACGAATGTGTTTTCTAATGTTTAATGTATTCATAATAATTGTTTTCGGATTACAGTGTCTTTAAGTTGCGACACAATCTATGTATTTCACCCTATTCATTTATAATATGTTTCCTTACCTTTTCGTTTGGCTTTTAAGGTAAATCGAATATCAGCTTTTGGGAGTTGTTTAATACCAAAGCGATATTTGTCAAAGAATATTAGTAATGCTATTTAACCCATAGCTGGGAGAGTAGTGTTTTCATACCATTCCTAAAATCCGAAAATGAACATAAGAGCATGAGTGGAGCTTGAACTTCTAGACTACGATGTCCCAGTCCAGAACGTCAGCCACTACACCACGGAAAATCCCTCTTGGACTTTGAATCTGGTTAAATGTTCATAAGTCCTAATGACTATTTGG
Organism: Sepioteuthis lessoniana; assembly: GCA_963585895.1. Classification (NCBI taxonomy): domain Eukaryota; kingdom Metazoa; phylum Mollusca; class Cephalopoda; order Myopsida; family Loliginidae; genus Sepioteuthis; species Sepioteuthis lessoniana. The sequence goes on along the minus strand of OY757912.1, from coordinate 32,007,048 downwards.
TAAGATGACTGAATTTTTAATAATGTCTCTAATGGAATTTTTAAAATGTTTAGTGCTTGATTTAAACTTACTTCTTAAGTTACTATTATTTACGATATTATAACAAGTAAAGAAAGATGAACAGGATCACAAGTTTTTAAAAAAAATCACTTTCAAAAGTGGTTGTAACTTCGAAAGAGAACTTTTTGATCATTACATAAAGTTAAAACAAACAAAAAAAAAACATACGGGAGATTCTGTAAATGTCAGTCATGAACTTTCAGTTTATTGCAAAACGAAAATTTTATATATATATATATATATATATATATATATATATATATATATATATATATATGTCTTCCAGGAATCAATATGATCTTAATTCAGTGCGAATGCACACGCAAGGAGGAAGCAGAAAATACCGGGAAAATAAATCTAAAAAGGAAAAATGATAAGGAAATGCTAAAATCAAAATAGACAAAAAAAAAATGTACCGGCCAGTTATTTTCATTTCATTTCAGCGCACATTCTTAACGGATCGGGGAAATGGGCGTTGAGGTATATTCTACATGTGTGAGGAACGTATATATATATATATATATATATATATATATATATATATATATATATGTGTGTGTGTGTGTGTGTGTGTGTATGTGTGTGTGTGTGTGTGTGTGTGTGTATGTGTGTGTGTGTGTTTAAACTTATAAATACTTTTACTTCACGCATCCAGGACAAAGGAAGAGAGAGAGAGAGAGAGAGAGAGAGAGAGAGAGAGGATCAGGAGGAGGAAAAGACAGAGGAAAGCATTCGTCAAGTAAATCGGCATAGCGATGTTTTGCATGCTAAAAAGCATTACCCGTTCATTCACATGTAAAAGAAGGAACAAAAAAAAAAAAAAAAAAAAAAGATGATAAAAAGAATGAGAAGAGTACATCCAAATCCTTCCGGCCCGCCATTCAATTTATCCATTCTCTCTGCTTGGTCAGTTTGTGACAAAACTGATTACAGGAATACCCGCAGATGCCGATCAAATAGGCAAATTCAATGCGTGGCGGGAGGAAATATGAATGATCAGTTCCGACAACTAAAATCGTTGAAGGTAGCCAATGATTTTTATTTCATTTACATATATACATATAAGTGGATATACGAAAGCTGAATATATCCGCTGATCGATAGATTTTTTTTTCTTTACCTTCCTTGTTCTTCTATTATCTTTTTCTTTTTTTTTTCTTTTTAAATTCTCAATCTACCTTGGCAAATTCAGACGCACGCATGTATATCGAACGGATTGTGATAGCTAAATAATTTCTGACGCCAAAAAAGTCCCACGTTCGAGCTGAAGGAAGGCACGCGAACTGACGCACAGAAAAGCACTCACTCACTCGCACAGGCATATATATTTAAAGACGTAAACATATCTACATAAGCACACACACTTACAAGCACATGTCTATCCATTAGATAAATATGTAGAAAGCGTAGTTGGATTAACGGTTACCAACTTAGAAAATATAATCTGCGAACTACATTCAAATCTTGGACGAAAACTTGAGAAATACACACACACACACACACACACACACACACACACACACACACACACATATATATATATAAAAATATATCCTCCCAAACGGCAACTATGCGTAAATTGAAAGCAAAGAGTCAAGAATAGGGAACATTTTGAATTTAAATCAGCATTATTCCCCTGAAAACTAATCAGGTCACCTCATATCTGTTTGCCCTGTCGTCTGGGGCTGTAGAATACACGGACTGCTTCTTTTCAGAGGGGCAAGACCACCCCAACGAGTGTCCGGGACATGACACTAAACCATCTAATGGTGAGGTTCCAGAAAGCTGGATCTTTTGGGGAATGAAGAGTACCCCTTAATTCCCATCACTCCCAGGTCCACTCTGGCCCGGAGTGGTAGCACTTGATAAGGGTCCTATCTATGGGTTAAATAGAACTAAACCGTGCTTCTTTGGCTATACGGATTTTTGCATTTAAACTGCGTATTTATGCTAAACTGAATTGTTTGAAATAGAATTGTTTTGACATTGGAAATGCGTACTAGTGCTGAACTAAATTACTCAAAATAGAACTGTTATTGACTTCTAAACTGTGTACTTATGCTGAACTGAATTATCTGAAACAAAAGTGTATGACATTTAACTCAGTGTATTGCCCAGTCATCTGCAGAGGGGTAATGCCCAGTGTATTTGATATGACACTAAACAATCTGATGTTGAGGTTCCAGCAGTGCTTGAGCTTTGGGGTATGCGGAGTACCCCTTCATTGCCATTGCTCCCAGGTCCACTCTGACCCGGAGTGGAAGCACCTGATAGGGCTCTATCTATGGGTTAAGTAGAACTATCAACATGTTTATGCTAAAATGAATTGTTTGAGTAAACTGAATAGCTTGAAATAGAAATGTTTTTGACTATTAAACCGTACTTACATTTAAACTGCGTGCTTATGCTTCACTGAATTATTTGAAATAGAACTGTTTTTCGACATTAAAACTGTGTTTACACTTAATTGAATTCTTACATATAACTGCTTGGATAGTTTGAAATGGAAATGTTTTTTACAATTAAACTGTGTACTTATGCTAAACTGAATGGTTTTAAATAGAACAAATTATTTACATAAAAATGGATTAGCGTTAAATGACCTACAAAGGTTGATATACCATAAAACCCAACAAATCAAACCTTATATCTGCAGTGGAGACTTTGAGGAAATACATTCATACATATATGAATAAAGAAGTAGCACAGAGTTTGATCTTAAACCATCATATAGCAACCAAGACCTGAAATGAAAGTGCTGTCTTCAAAGCAATTCTACTCCACTCAGAACTTGATCTTGGATGAGGGTTTATATATATATATATATATATATATATATATATATATATATATAATACAAAGCTCTTCGAAGAAATTGAGCACTCTGGAATCCAGTAAGGTATTTTATACCTTACCGGATACCAGAGTATTTTATACCTTACCGGATACCAGAGTATTTTATACCTTACCGGATACCAGAGTGCTCAAACAAACGAACGCTACTTATTAATACCTAATAATTTCCTCGCTGACGTTGTTCGCTTGTTGGCTGAGCTGTCTAATACTAAGTCTAACATAATGGTGAGTTGTTTTCGATCCCAGCTATAAGCGTCCTACGTATCTAGCAAAACTGATAATAAACACAGGTTGTTAATATAAGTTTATTAGGATCTTTTTAAGTTACTTGACAACTGTTTTGGGTTGGAGTTGATGGATCAACTTATCTAAATTATCCCGGGCGCTTCCGCAACCTTCATAGGGTATTTTTGTCCATGTAAAGATTTTTTTTAAGTGTTCTTACGTTTTTTTTTTCATTGCAAAAAACGATAGGGGCACATAGCTGCACGTCACCGATATTTTCATCTTTGCTTCTCCTGGAGTGATCTGCCAACATATGTTGCTTAATCATCAAAATATTTAATTATTACCATGCGCATACAATTTGATAGTAAAGAAAGTGAATAATACAAATGGATGGAGTAATGGTAATTTTTGTGTTCTGTGATAATAAACTGAAACCCAGACAATAGACCATAGAATACAAGATTCCACTTTTGCCAACGTAATTATTTTTTGAAAAATATTTTCCTTTCCTTCTGTTACAGTTTTTGTTGTTATAACTTTTAGAGTTTTGGTGTGTGTTTATTAAATTCTATCCCTACTCCTTGAGTCAAAGTTTATATAAACGAAAGGTATTAATTGATTAAAAAAAAAAAACTCACATTACCAAAGAATCGACTAGGGAAGAATTACTCTTGAACATCGTTTAGTCAATCTCATCATTCCAGAATGCCTTGTTGATTCTTACTCTTTATAAGATGCCGAGGTGATATCTCAAAATCCAAATATCAGTATAACATTGTAGAATAAAATATCATTCCACTTGGTTGGTTGGTTGAGTTTTATTGCATATCAACCTTTGTACGTTATTTAACGCCAAATCCATTTTTATGTAAATAATCAGTTATGAAACAATTCAGTTTTGCATGAGTTCACAGTTTAACTGTCAAAATCATTTCTATTTCAAAGTATTCAAGCAGTGATATATAACAAATCAGTTCAGTGTAAGTACAGTTTCAATGTAAAAACAGTTCAATTTCAAGAATTTCAGTTTAGCTTAAGTTATCAGTTTAAATGTAAGTACAGTTTAATTGTCAAAAACATTTCTATTTCTAGCTATTCAGTTTAGTCAAGCAAATCTCATTCAACTTAGTATCAGTACAAATTTTGCTTACACACAGTTAATTGTCAAAACAGTTCTTTTTTAAACAATTCAGTTTAGTGTAAATAGAGTTTCAATGTCAAAAACAGTTCTATCTCAAATAATTGAGTTTAGCATAAGCACGCAGTTTAAATGTAAGTATGGTTTAATAGTTAAAAACATTTCTCTTTCAAGCTATTCATTTTAATCAAACAATTTAGTTTAGCATAAGTATGCCTTATTTCTATTTAACCCATAGATAGGGACCTATCAGGAGCTACCACGCCGGGCCAGAGTGGACCCGGGAGCAATGGCACGAAGGAGTACTCCGTATTTTTCAACCCCACTGCATTACTGGAATCTCACCATCAGATTGTTTAGTATCATATCCAGGACACTCATTGGGAGGATCTTACCCCTCTGCAGAATTGCAGTCAGTGTATTCTACAGCCTCAGCCGACTGGGGAACATTCAATTTGAAATGACGAGACAAAAATACAGAATGAGATATATTTCTCTTGGAATATAGGATTAGTTTTCTAAAGTTTTTTTAAGTTTGACGGCAATTACACAACAATACTGCGAGCAATATTGAACAAGTCCTGGAGACAGAACCCGACAAACCAGCAGCTATACGGCCACCTACCACGCATCACGAAAACTATCAAAATTAGACGAACCAGACAGGCGGGACACTGCTGGAGAAGTAGGGACGAACTCGTGAGTGATGTACTCCTATAGACCTCTTCACATGGACGAGCAAAGGCAAGACGTCCAGTTGGAACCTACATACAGCTGCTCTGTGCTGATACGGGATGTCGCCCTGGGGATCTGGCGAAAGCAATAGACGATACGGAAGTTTGGCGAGAGAGAGTCAGGAATATCCATGCTGATAGCGCGACATAATGATGATGATTTCCAAGTTGTGAGAGTCATTCAAAATGGACGGGAGTACTGAAATCAGTAACATGTATTTTTCGTAATCTTTTACAAGAAATGTAGACACTGCCTCGGTTGGAATTGTTTTTTAACAAACAATAGCCCAAACTCGCAAAAATATTTACGTTAAGGCTCTTTAAAATGCTGACAAATAGTACAGATTGCATAAGGTTTGAACGGATGTATTTCATCAAATATTCAGTGCCAGAAAAGGATCTACAAAGTGACATTTACGGATCAGTGGGTGATATCAACGAAAAAGGTTTTAATATGAAAATTTGACATATTGGCTAAACATAAGTTCGTCTTTAAGAAAGGAGAAATTATCAATGGAGAGAAAATACGTTGATTCTCTGGTAAAGAAAAAGTTGCAGGTTCAGCCGTCAAAAAAAATAGTTAGCTGAAAGTTTTCGAAGATATGAAAGAACCCATTGCAAATAGTTTTCTTGTGAAAGGTGTATTAAAAAACGATGTTTCCAACTCATTCATTTTCTCTATTGAATAATGCTTGTAAAATAAGTCTCTGAACTATATATCAGAAATTAAGCTTCCAATTAATTTCTCTAACACCAGTCTATATAAGTCCGTCTGCATGCATAATTGAGAGCAAGAATTACAGAATATATCTATTGGACCATTATATATATATATATATATATATATATATGTATTAGAAATTAGTTGGTTTGGTTCGGTTTTATCGGCCATCGACAATTTTAGCTTATTTAATGAAAAATTCATTTTTATACATATAAACAGTTCAATTTCAAACATTTCAGTTTAACATGAGTACACATTTTAATTGTCAAACGGTTCTATTTCAAATAATTCAGTTTAGTATAAGTACAAAGTTTAAATGTCAAAAAGTTCTATTTCAAACAATTCAGTTCAGCTTATATATACAGATTAGTTCTACTTGACTCAATAATAGGACCCAAGCAGGTGCCACCACTTTGGGCCAGAATGATGGCAATCAATGGGTAAACTGAAATCTCTAAAGCTCCAGCAATACCGAAGGCTTATCATCAGATTGTTTAGTGTTATGTCTAAGTCACTTGTTGTGGGAGGCTTACCTCTGCAGATATGTTGCCAGTCTGTTCTATAGCCGCAGCTGACTGGGTACAGTGTTTAAGTGTTTGTAATATTTATATATATATATATATATATATATATATATATATATATATGTGTGTGTGTGTGTGTGTGTGTGTGTGTGTGTCTGTTGAGTGTAGTCGAAGGCTGACAGAAGGCTCCCTTTTGGATAGCTACTACACAAAGGTGTATGAGACGGCACTATTCCTTCCCCTATATTGCTCCACTTTACCCTTGATACATGCCTTATATTGCTGAGTGTTAAGCAAGGTGGTATCAAGTACCATTTTTAAAGTCTTTAGTATGACGTAACCTGGGACTGAACCTTGGTCTCCCGGACCATGGGCTAACACTCTATTCACTTGGCCAATGTGCTGGTTAAGTGAATGTAATACCAATCTTACGTTCTATGATGTTTCAGGCCAGCATGTTAACCACTATACCATAGGGACTCCCTTAAATATATATATATATATATATATATATATATAATGGACAATTAGAAGGAAACTCAAACCTGGTTAAATTGTCATTTTAAAAATATATATATATATATATATATATATATACTCACGCGCATACGTGCATATATATATATATATATATATATATATATGTGTGTGTGTGTGTGTGTGTGTGTGTGTGTGCGTATGTTTTAAGATATGTGTTAATGAATAAATGAAAGCTTACTGACTCCAATAAATGGACGCTCCAGTTTTGACCGACCAGCAAGAACTTACATACTTCAATTCTGTTTGGCCTTGATGCAGTTAAGAAGACCTACTTGGACCAATTAATAATAAGGAGCTGGTAAAGGAAGACAAAGACATAGGCAGAGAATGTCGTTAACATTAACACATTACACCTACTATTTTTTTAATAAAATAATAGATTTTATGAAAATTGAAAGTAGCTGGGTTTTAATTTTAGTGGAATATTTAACTATCAAAATGGATATTATAAGCTATTTAGCCATATTCTCTCTTTACATCATCCATAGGATTCGAACTACTGATTTCATCTTGCTTATTTATTCTTACTGTTTCGGCTAATATCCACTCCTGACGTTTTCAGTTGACTTTTGTCGTAGCCGAATTACTCCCAGAGATTTTATTTCGTCAAAGCTCGTTAATTCAAATTTCCCAGGAGAAGGCTGAAAGTAACATAAGCCGAAACTTTGTGAGTTTAACTAAAATGCAGAAAATAGTCTAAATTCTTTAAATGATATAAATAATAAAACTTCCCATTTCGAAAATTCTAACCCTTAACATCCCCCTATATATATATATATATATATATATATATATATATATATATATATCAGTATTCCCTTCAGTGTTCTTTTAAGATATTTCTCTAAAATGCTTTATCATGCCTTGGTAACCTTTTCCATCTGTCAAAAATCCACTTGAAAATCATAAAAAGAATAAAATTTCAAGATGGAACACTATGATATTTATAAAGAAGAATTCAATGAAAATATGAATAATTCAAACTAGAAAACAGGTTAGATATGAAAAGGCCACGTGGAATCCACATATGTTTTTGTTAGTTCAAAACATTGCTTATCAATTATTAACTGAAATACATTTTCATTTCCATATTTCTGGCATTTGAACTCTTGAAACTGGGAAACAGTTTACACTTTGTGAATTATACTGAGCACTAAAACCTTTTAAGCAATTTTAAGATGACTTAAGCATTGATTTATCTGGCATGATTATATCTAAATGTAAGTAAGCTTTACACAGTCAGAGATTTTCTTACACTCCTTCCTTTTCTTTATCGAGCAGCATTGTAAGTTATTGCCTGGTTAGATAGGGCTGCAGAATACATCAACTTCTACTCTGCACCAACGATTGTCCTGGATATGAAACTAAACAATCTGATGGTAAGATTCCAGTAAAGCAGAAGCTTTGGAGAATGCGGTTACCCCTTCATTGTAGTAGCTCTCAGGTCCTCTCTGCCCCGGAGTGGTAGCAACTGAGAGGGTCCTATCGATGGGTCAAATAGAACTTCAACTATGTCCTTCTTCTAAACTGAATTGCTTGAAAGAGTTTTTTTTTTAATATTTAAATGGCATACTTATGCTAAACTGAATTGATTGAAATAGAGCTGTTTTGACATATAGACGGTCTACTTATGCTATTGTGAATTATTTGAAATAGACCTATTTTGACATTTAACTGTGCGTAACTATAAAACTATTTTTATGCTAAACTGAATTGTTTGAAATAGAAATGTTTATATGTATAAAATGAAGTTGGCATTAAATAACCTACAATGGTTGATATGCCATAAAACTAAACAAAACCAAACAAAACAAATGTCATAAATGTTTCTAACTAGCCTGAGTAATCAAAATAATTTTCTTCAATTGATATTATGGCTTCATCTAACCATTCCTATTTTGAAATAATACAGTAAATAACTGTATTCGAGTCGAACTGTTATATAAGTCAACTTAGAGATATTTAGCAAAAAATTCAATGGTAGAAAAATATCTGCTTTATAATTCGACACTTAAACATAAAGTAGGGCATTGGTGGGCCAGAAATAAACCAGAAGGTCAAAGTTTACATGCTCTTGCATTTGAGTACAGCAATAATGCAAATTTTGTGGTTATTCAACAAACTATCATTATATCTCAGTAAGCTGTCATAACTACAATAATGTATGGTATGCGCAAATTTTCTTTGAAATCAGAATTATATCAGTCATGTATGAAAGATGAAATGTGTACACATTTAAACAAATTAAAAATCTAATGCTCAATACAGAAATTGCATAGACAGAAACATGCGATCGTTGTCTGAGTGGCTACCATGGTGCTGTGACATTCCAGAAATCTCTCCAGTAAGTGTATCTGTTCAAGGAAACGTCTTGTGATATAGCGTTACTATAATTTTTTTAAATTTATGGTTTATTATTTTATGTTAATCCGTTAATATATATGTTATGATAATGTGTAAATTTGTAAAATATTTTCACCAAACACGAGCTTAATTGGGAATTGTTTGTAGTAGTCGATTGCAGCTACGGTAAGTGGTGTATATCAGTTATTAGGAATAGTTTTTCACAGGTTGACCAGGCTATTGGTCATAGTGAAGTCAGACCAGACCGATAAAATAAAATGCAGTTTTTTCTAGGCAGTGGTCGTGTCGATACTGCTATATGGATGCACTACATGGACACAAACTAAGCATATGGAGAAAAAGCTTGACGGTAACTACATAAGAATGCTTCGAGTAGTATTGAGCAAATCCTGGTGGCAACACCCCGCAAAATCGTAGCTGTATGGCCACGAAACGCCCATCACAAAAACTATCCAAGTTATACGAACCAGGCATGCGGGACACGGCTGGAGAAGTAAGGACGTTCTCATAAGCGATATACTCTTGTGGACCCATTCGCATGGACGAGCAAAGGCAGGACGACCAGCTATAACCTATATACATCAGCTCTGTGCCAATTCAGGATATATACTTGAAGACCTACCGGGAGCGATGGACGATAGAGACGGGTGGCGTGAGACAGTCTGAGAGATCTATGGTGGAAGTGCGACATGATGATGATAATTATTTACAATGGATTATTATCTATTATCTAAAACTATTTAACAGTGCACAAATAAAATAATATTATTAGATAGAAATCATCATCATCATATCGCGCTGGTAGCACAGAAAGGTATACTTGAAACGATATATCTGTGCACACATTTTTTAATGTTTGGAATTTTATTCCAGACGAACAATTCGACCGTTCGTTTTCTAGAGAATTTTTAGGAATAACAAGTCTACTTAGACGCTGGAAGTAACGCAAGTAATTTGTTAGCGCATTTTTTTATGGTTTCATGTAACTAATTTTATGATAATAATAGTCATTTGTTTACTCGCTGTTTTATTGTTTCGAGTTCTTTTTTCTGTTTAATCAGAACAATAGCAAACCGATCCCTTACCACCGGATAGTCGACGAGACTTAGTGATAGTCAATTTTTACAAAAAAATAGATAACTTGACGAATAGTGTACTTTCATGTCCCGAAAAACCACGGAGTAAAAATTAAAGCGAAAAGTGAGATAAATATCTAGAACTTGCTAAAGTTCTAAAAAATGTGGCGATTTAGGAATTAACAGAAAAAACTCCCAACCGGATATTGACTCGTCGGCTGCCAGATGTAAAATGTATAAACGCGTCGCCACGCATAAGGCTCCACGCATCCATCCGGTTAAAATCAGAAAAAATAAAAATAATAAAATGTAAAGTAGCCAATGAGAAGCGGTCGCGCCAAAATTAGAAGGATTTTCGAGTAGTGAATTTGGAGCCGGTGAAGAGAGATAAATACTCAGGTTTTCTGTGAACCGACCTCTTTTTCGGGTAGTGACGTCGAACCGACAACACCGATTTTACTATCTGGTGTTTGGGCACCACGCTGTGTCTTGGAACATAGCGTTGGTTAGTCCATTCACCAAGTAAATAAAGGAAAGTATGAAAGAAGTGTTTTCGTCTCCTTGTCTGTTTCTATCTTTCCCTTTTTATATTTCTTTTGGACCTTCTTTGGGCAAGGCATTGCACCGGCCAAGTCAACGTGGGGTAAAACTAAATAACCAAAATATGGAGTCAGACATCTTACGGCAACCCAGCCTTGCCCTTAGCCACCGACAACCATAAAACCCCTTCAAACCCCACAAAAACATTATGGCCCAAGAAGGTGACAGTTATACCAATTGTGATTGCTATACTTGGAACACTCACCAAGGGATAGGTGAAGGGACTGAAAACATAGCAAAATTAAAACTAGTGGAAACTATCCAGACCACAACATTATTAAGGTCGGCTCGAATACTGAGAAGAGTTCTGGAGACTTGCCGAAATTTGATGTCATCCAAACTCCAGTGAGAGACTTTTAGTTCACGCAGGTGTGAAAACCACTCAATAATAAGAATAATAAATGACAACAAGAAAACAAAAATGGGAGGAAAACAACTCTATGGGCGTTTTAAACGACTCACACGAGAAAAATGGATGTGGCTGAGAAAAGGAAACCCTAAGAAAGAAGAAGAATCTCTCCTAATCGAAGCACAAAACGATAACATAAGAACCAATCATATCAAAGCGAGAATAGATAAGATGTCACTAAATAGCAAACATAGGTTTTGTGGTGGTAGAGAAGAAAATATCAATCAGATAATAAGCCAATGTAGCAAATTAGAACAGAAGGAGTATAAGACTAAACACGGCTGGGGGACAGGCTGATCCTCTGGGAAATGTGCAAGAAATTTAAATTTGACCATACGAACAAATGGTATATGCACATCCTCGCAGCTGTCCTGGAGAATCACACACATCAACTCCTTTGACATAGAAATGGATCACCTAATCTTTGCCAGATGACCAGACCTGATATTAATCAACAAAAATAAAAAAAAGATGACTTGCAAAATAGTGGACTTTGCTGTCCCGGCTGACCACGGAATAAAACTGAAAGAATGTGAAAAGAAGAATAAGTACCTCGTCCTTGCTAGTGAACTGAAAAAATCTATGGAACATGAAGGTGACAATTATACCAATCGTGATTGGTACTTTGGTACAGTCACCAAAGTTAAAGGAACTGGATGACTTCAAAATAAGAGGACGAATGGAGACTATCCAAAATACTACATTATTGAGAACGGCTAGAATACTGAGAAGAGTCTTAGAGACTTGAGTTGATTTAATGTCACTCAGACTCCCGTGAAAGACCATCAGCTAAGGCTGATGTGAAAAAAATTTAAAGAGTAAATAATTATACGAATTGTACTTGGCGTTCTTGGAACAGTCACCAAAAGATTGGTATAAGGAATGAAGGTTTGGAAATTACGGGATGGGTGGAGACTGTCCAAAATACAGCATAGTTGAGATCGGCCAGTATACTGATTTGGTTTCGGTTTGGTTTGGTTTTATGGCATATCAAACTTTATAGGTTATTTAACGCCAAATCCATTTTTATGTAAATAATCAGTTCTATTTAAAACAATTCGGTTTTGCATGCGTACACAGTTTACTTGTCAAAAACATTTCTAATTCAAAATATTATGTTATATATAACAATTCATTTTAGGGTAAGTACAGTTTCAGTGTCAAAAATAGTTCAATTTAAAACAATTCAATTAAGAAAAAGCACGCAGTTTAAAAAGTAAGTACAGTTTAATTGTAAAAAAACAATTTTATTTCAAGCTATTCAGTTTCGACAAGTAATTTTACTACAGCTAATTCAGTTTTGTAAAAGTAGACACTCGTTAGGGGGGTCCTAACCCTCTACCGAGGTGCAGTCAGTGTATTCTACACCCCCAGCTGACTTAGCAATACACAGAGTTAAATTTCAAACAGTTTTATTTCAGATAATTCAGTTCAGCATAAGTACACAGTTTAGACGTCAATACCAGTTCGAGCAATTCAGTTCAGCACTAGTAAGCAGTTCCAATGTCAAAACAGTTCTATTTTAAACAATTCAGTTTAGCATAAATACACTGTTTAAATGCAAAAATCAGTACAGTGAAAGAAGCACGGTTTAGTTCTATTTAACCCATAGATAGAAGCCTTATCAGGTGCTACCACTCCGGGCCAGAGTGGACCAGGGAGCAATGGCAATGAATGGGTACTCTGCATTTCCCAAAGCTCCAACACTGCTGGAACCTCACCATCAGATTGTTTAGTGTCATATCCAGGACACTCGTTGGGGGGTTCTTACCCCTCTGCAGAGAAGCAGTCGGTGTATTCTACAGCCCCACCCGACTGGGCAATACACAGAGTTAAATGTCAAAAAAGGTTTTATTTTAGATAATTCAGTTTCGCATAAGTACACAGTTTAGATGTCAAAACAGTTCTATTTTGAGCAATTCAGTTTAGCATTGGTACGCAATTTTACTGTAAAAAAAGTTCTATCTTAAACAATCCAGTTTAGCATAAATATGCAGTTTAAATGTATAAAAACAGTAAATGCCAACCACCATTTACTTCTATTTAACCCATTGATAGGACTCTTATCAGATGCTACCACTCCGGGCCAGAGTGGACCTGGGAGCGATGGCAATAAAGGGGTACTCTACATTCCCCAAAGCTCCAGCATTACTGGAACTTCACCATCAGATTGTTTAGTGTCATAACAGGACACTCGTTGGGGTGTTCTTACCCCTCTGCCGAGAAGCAGTCGGTATATTCTACAGCTTCAGCCGACTGGGCAACAATATACTGAGAAGAGTCCTGGATACTTTGGGAGACTTGATGTCAAACTCCAGTGGAAACCCGGTAGCTAACGCTTAAGCGAAAAACTTTCAAGAAGTAAAGTAATTATTATTATAACAATAAGGGAATTAATGGACGAGTGGAGACCACCCAAACTACGGCACTTTTGAGATCGGCCAGAATACAAAGAAGAGTCCTGGAAACGTAACGGAACATGCTGTCACTTAGACTCCAGTGGAAACCATCAGCTAACACAGATGTGAAGATCATTACAATCAGTAAAATAATGATAAAAATAATGCTGAGAATCGTCTTGGAGACTTGATGAGTCTTGCTGTTTCTCAGACTCCAGTGAAAAACCATCAGTTAACACTGGTGTGAAAAAAATTCTCAAGGCGTAAATAAAACTAAAAATAAGAATTCCCTGGCGAAATTAAAATGCAGAATAGTGAAAACAGAAAAACCTCGCTCGCCAGCACTACAAAACAAATGTTCACACAAGAAGACGTAATAAATGAATAGTTTGTATTGAAAATCCTGAATGAAAAGTAAACCACATTACCATAAATTAAGAAACAAGCTTGGAAAAAATCTTAGTAGAAAACAAAAAGGTAAACAAATTATTACCAAATATCACAATGGATACCAGAACTGAAATGAATGAGCAAATATATGCAGTAGCGAAACTAGTCAGTGATAAAATCAGTGTTCCTCAAAGAAACCTGAACAGAAAGCCAAAACCTGGTCGGAATATTAGGCTAGAAAGACAGATAAATAAGCCTGCGACGAGTGAAACTGCAAAAGAAGGAAAACATTCAGAAGAATATGTTTCGATAAAAAGCTCAAAACAAAACAACAGACAAATGTGAATATGTAACAGGAAGAGATAACTGAAAGATTTTGGGCGAAAGAATGAAGACTTAAAAGATACCGAGACAGAATCAAGCAATACAAATAAACAGGGATACACAAAATTACGAACGTTAACAACAAGATGGTGTTGTTTGCATTCGGACAAACCTACAGCAAAGGAAGAAAATAATTTTGAAGAAAAAATGTGAACAGAAAGAACATAACAGAAAGGCCGAATGGATAAAAGAAAACCATGAATAACGACTTAAAAGGACTCAAAAGAGTCCCCGAGGCAAAAATTTACGTGGAATCACTCAAAGCAAACATCACGAAAGCAACGAATTGGAAAACGCAAGGTCATGATGGAATATATGGATTCTGTCTATCCCCGACAGACAGGCCCTTTATCTAGATGGATAATTAGAAGTAATAAAACCCAAATGAATGACTAAGGAGAAAACTAACTTGACCAGAAGAACCTCTAAATAGGAACAATCAGACCCATAACGTGTCTGCATATGATGTAAAAAGAAAGCTGATAACATAAATCAGGGAAGAGATTTATTATTTGTTCGTATGCTATAGACTATTTTCCGAAAAACAGAAAGGATTCCACAGGGAAACAAGAGGGACTGTTCATATACCGCATATTGATCCACAGAGCCTTAATGGGAGCAGAATGAAGCGGAAAAATGGAAATGTGGCTGGAACTGACTGCAAAATAATTTGTAATTATGGAGAGTAGATTGTCAAAAATGTACAAAATATATGACAAAGCCAGAAGATTTAATGCTAAACCTATGTTAAACTAAACAGTGGAATATACAGCAGGTAGATAGACCTCAGCGGAGGTAAAAATCCAATATAGTATTTTCCTGGGAGATGCATTTTCGGCATTGATATTTGAAAAAACAATGATTCCCTGCAGTCACTTATTAGATAGAGCACTAGAGGCTAAAAAATTACAAATCATGAAACGATTAATCACCTTTTGTACCTATACGTCATAGATTGAAAGAAAAATAGTTAGAGACACAGATTTAAAAAAAATAAGAATATACAACCAGTATATAGGAAGGGAGAAAGCATAGAAAAAAAAAATAACCTCGAAATGAAAAGTGAAAAAAGACAAATATCGAAAGGAATAATACTGCCGAATCAAGAAAGAATCAGAACGATTGGAGAAAAGAAAAATTACAAATAATTGGTAATATTGGAAGTAATCCGCATGAAACTAGCGGAGATGAAAGGGAAAATAAGAAAATAGTAACTAAGACGAAAGAGAAAACTTCTCAAAACCAAGCTCAGCAGCAGAATTCTCATCAAATGGATAAACACCTGGACAATACTCAATCGGACCATTCCAAAAATTGGAGGAGGGCAGGACAAACAAATGTAACAGGGGAAAAGACAATTAATCACGATGCATAAGGCCTTACATCCGAGAGAAGGCTGTTGGGTATCACCCACCTTTTTCCACACAATGAACTTGTCCATCTGCCATATATAGCAGTAGCTACTAATACCAGGGCAGACTAGAAGGTGAAGAGCAGCTTTTTATAGGAATAGTATTAGAGCGTTGGAGACTGGAGATCGTACTAGATCACCTTACTTGCTACCGTAATAACGGAAGCCAATACTATCGTTGGACTATATCTTTATTCTATATTCACTATTCCTATGTTCTTGTCTACTAATAGTCTCTCTATTGTATATAATTTTTCCTGAGAATATATCTCTATTTTCTCCATATCGTGGTTTGTCCTTTATCTAATATTACAAGCGTTCACTAACTAGAACGCAACAATGATATAGTGGGCTTTATGTTTCAAGAAAAGAAAAAAGGAAGTGGATTCACTAGCGATGAAGATAGCGTATAAGCAACAATACGAAGTTTCAAAGACAACATTTAAATGAACAAACAAAGACTAATTAGAGCTGCCAGTAATAGCATTGACAACATAACAACAAACAGAAAAACATAAACTAGGAAATAGGAATGGGAAAAAACCCAACTGTATTGGGTATTTCAATTGACTAACTATCGAAACCTGGATATGGCTAACAAAAAAAATATTTTGAGACAAACTGAATCTCCACTAAGGACCTCAAAAGTTACGACATAAGGATCAATTATATCAAACCTCGCTGAATAAAGTTTGGAGAAAAAGCTTGAAGGCGATTGCACCAGAATGTTGCGAGCAATATTGAATAAGTCCAGGAGGCAGCACCCCACAAAGCAGCAGCTGTACGGCCACCTACCACCCATCACGAAAACTATCCAACTCAGACAAACCAGATACCTGGGGCACTGCCGGAGAAGTGGGTTCAAACTCATAACCGACACACTCCAGTGGACCCCTTCACATGGACGAGCAAAGGTAGGACGACCAGCTATAACCTATATACAACAGCTCTGTGCCGATACAGGATGTAGCATTGAGGATCTACAGCGAGCGATGGACGATAGAGACGAGTGGCGAGAGAGAATCAGGGAGATCCGTGTGGCTGTGCGACATGATGATGATGATGATGATGATGATTTCAAACCTTAAATCAATAATCCGTAACGAAATAGCAATTGTAGTTTAGGCGTCGATAAAGAAAAAAAATCATCAATCATAATATAAGCGATGGTAGTAAATTAGCGCAAAAGAATATAAGAATCGTCACGACTGGATGGGGAAGGTGATCCATTGGAAATCGTGTTAGAAAAGGAAATTGATCTTACTAACAAATGGTATATGCACAAAACAAAATCTCTCAGTGGGAATGAGACACATAAAATCCATTAAGACTTTGAAATGCCAACACATCACCTAATACCGGCCAGAACAGACTTGGTGATAATTAACAACTGAAAAAACAACTTACCTTATTGTAGACATTGCTGTTTCAGAGGACCGAAAAGTTAGAATCAAATGAAATGAAAAGGAAGTCATGTATTAGGACTATGCTATCGAACGAACAAAGCCGTGGAACATGAAGATAACGTTGATTCAATATATATCTAGCGAGCTTAGTACGGTAATTAAAGGCTTTAAAAAGTGGGGCTGAATGAGTTGGGAATGAGAGGACAAATTGAGACCATGTAAACTGAAATATTTATTAAATCGGCCAGAATATTGAGAAGTGTCCTGGAGACCTAAGGATATTTTCTCTCTCTGACACTCCAGAGGAAAACCATTAGCTAACACTGGTGGGAAAAATTCACAACAGTAATAATAATAACAATAATATATTGAAAAATGTGATTCCTCAAAACTAACTCCATGCTACTAATAATGACAACATTTGCTAGATTCAACAAAAGGGTGGATAAACACATAGACAATATATCTGGCAGTCTCAGCCTATAGTAAATACAAAAGAATATACTTTGCCGAACTGCTTATGTTTTTTTTTTTTTTGGACGGTACAATCAATCTGATTAAAAAGAACATCAACTAATAGAGACAGGATAAATAAATAGATATAAACATAGAATCAATATCTTCTCTCACTCTTGGTATATTATAAAACCCATTGAAGGATCATAATTACCAGTATGTAAAGTGAAGAATTATTATTGAATATTAAGTGAAGCTTATATGGAGAAAGATATAAAACGATTAATCATATATGTAGCGAATACAGCAAACTGGCACAAAAGAAATGCATGATTCGTAGCACTTGGTAAGAGGGATGATCCT
>OY757912.1:31968986-31983986 GCA_963585895.1 Sepioteuthis lessoniana | reverse complement strand
CTCTACAAGACAAATATCTTACCAAATTTGCAGATACGACAATGAAGATAGAGGTGTGTTTCAAACGTTTACTTTTGAAATATTGTCAACATTAATGCAAATATTTAGAGCAAAGTCTGCTTGCACACAGCTGCTAGCTAACACACAACTGCCGAAGGGCATTCATTAAACATACCGTGCATTTTAAACAATTATCCCGATTCACCAGCGTATTCTCTTCGAAGCTTTGTTGATTAATGCACATTTGAAAATGGGATTTTTTTTTAAAAAGTAAACTTAGACGCCTTATCTCTGCATTTATTTGCAACAATAATCAATAAGCGCGTAGTCTGCTATATTTATTAGATGAATTATTATATGGAATCTTCAGTGCATTATGATCGATACAGGTGATTTATACACACAATTAATTAACTGCAATGAGAAGAAAAGATTCTGTTCAAAATGAATGATGATTGCATTGCATTATTTTCTTTTAACATTAGGTTAGGGTTTTTAGGTGCAAACACACACTCTCACACACACACACACACACACACACACACACACACACACACACATATATATATATATATATATATATATATATAATGTGTAGGAAACGTGTTCAATAAGTAATAAAATATCTGATAAATAACTTCCAAAGCTTAGATTTACTTGATTGATTTATTTTAACTGCCTCGCAACCTGTTTACACTTGCGTTATCTATAAAGGTTACAGAATAGAGTTAATTCTATGTTTATAACTTCTCTTTCGTGTAATCATTTCTAATGATTTTTTTCACACGTTCCTATTGAATGCGAATATTATTCTAACAGATCTATTTCACTTCCCAACAGGAATATCCAGTCGGGCGCAGAGTGGACCTACGTGTAATTGAAATAAATAAATCATCCTATACTCTCCAAATATCCAAATCTGGAGGCTCTCCATCAAATATAGTTTAGAGTAATAACCAAAGGGACTTATTTTTTGCGGGGGAAGAAAATTTACCTCTTGGCAGGGGAGCGTCAGAATATTCTAAGATCAAACATTACATCTATCGGTTTACATTCATTTATAGTTACATAATTATGTGTTGGGATATTATATTCAAAATTTAAATCTCTCTCTCTCTCTCTCTCTATATATATATATATATAATTGGCCTAATGTGTGGTGTGTTAGGCAGTGGTCCGGGAGACATTGGTTAAATCCCAGGTCGCGTCATACCAAAGACTTTTAAACTGGTACTTGGCAAACCAACAAGAAAGAATAAAACTGTGGAAACAGCACTTCGAAAACTTACTTGGAAACCCACCAAAAATAACGCCTGAACCAATCACCAGAATAATTAGCAAACAATTAGACATTAAACTTGGACCGTTCACACAAGAAGAACTCGACTCGGTTCTCAGAAAAATTAAAAATAGGAAAGCTGCAGGACTGGACGAAATTCCCCCGGAAGTATGGAAGACCAGACAATTCGACGACATACTGCTCCGACACTGCAACGCAGTATACAATCAAAATCCGATAGATAGATAGATGGACAAAGGGATGCATACTCCCCTTCCCTAAAAAGGGGGACCTCGGATTAGCCAAAAACTACCGAGGCATAACACTTACATCCATAGCTGCCAAAATCTACAATACCCTACTAAGAAACCGAATAGAACCCAAAATCGACAACATACTTAGAAAAAACCAAAATGGCTTCCGAAGAAATAGATCCACGACCTCACAAATATTAACCATCCGCAGAATCCTTGAAGGTGTACGGGCAAAGAACCTACAAGCGACATTAATATTTGTCGACTTTACCAAGGCTTTCGACTCCATTCACAGAGGAAAGATGGAACAAATCCTACTAGCGTACGGCATACCTAAAGAAACCGTAGCGGCAATAACGATTCTCTATAGAAACACTAAAGTAAAAGTACGATCACCAGATGGAGACACAGAATACTTCGACATA
The DNA here is from genome assembly GCA_963585895.1 of Sepioteuthis lessoniana. NCBI lineage: Eukaryota > Metazoa > Mollusca > Cephalopoda > Myopsida > Loliginidae > Sepioteuthis > Sepioteuthis lessoniana. The sequence goes on along the minus strand of OY757912.1, from coordinate 31,982,028 downwards.
GTAGCAGGAGTACTACAAGGAGACACGCTGGCTCCGTATCTCTTTATCATTTGTCTAGACTACGTATTTAGAACATCGATTGACAAAATCAAAGAGAATGGCTTCGAACTGACGAAGAAAAGAAGCAGAAGATACCCCGCAACAACAATTACCGACGCCGACTACGCCGATGACATAGCGATACTGGCAAATACACCTGACCAAGCCGAAACACTTCTGCATAGTTTGGAACGAGCAGCAGCAAGCATAGGCCTCTATGTTAATGCACACAAAACGGAATATATGTGCTATAACCAAACGGGGGACATCTCCACTCTAGAAGGAACCCCTCTTAAACTAGTAGACAAATTCACGTACCTAAGAAGCAGCGTCGAATCAACCGAAAAGGACATCGAAACGAGGTTAACGAAAGCATGGACAGCTATCAATAGGCTATCGACTATATGGAAATCAGACCTAACCGATAAAATGAAACGCAGTTTCTTCCAGGCAGCGGTCACATCGATACTGCTATATGGATGCACTACATGGACGCTAACAAAACGGCTGGAGAAGAAACTAGATGGCAATTACACAAGAATGCTGCATGCAATCCTGAACAAGTCCTGGCAGCAACACCCCACAAGACACCAACTGTACGGCCACCTGCCCCCTATCACGAAAACTATTCAAGTTAGGCGAACCAGACATGCAGGACATTGCTGGAGAAGCAGAGATGAACTCAGAAGAGATGTACTCTTATGGATCCCCACACACGGCCGCGCAAAAGCAGGACGACCAGCACGAACGTACATTCAGCAGCTATGTGAGGATACAGGTTGTTGTCCTGAAGACTTGCGTAGGGCGATGAACGATAAGGAGGAGTGGCGAGAGAGGGTCAGGGATATCCGTGCTGCCAGCACGATATGATGATGATGATGATGACTTGATACCTCCTTGCATAACACTCAGTAATAGAAGGTACGTACCGACGGTAAAGTTGAGGAATCCAGGGAAAGGAGTAGCGCCCTCCCCAAGACCTCGCTGTTGTAGCTATCGAAATGGAGCCTCCTGGTCACCCTCGACTAAGGTCACCAACATTACTTATTTATATATATACATATATATACACTAATAAGTTAACAATTTAAAAAAAAAAAATTCTCAACACACAGTATTTAACCCCAAATACATATGCTCCTAACATTCTTAAATGATGTCTTAGTTTTTTTCATTGTTTCTTTCTTTTAGAATTTATTCATTTTGTCCTACTTTTTTCGATCTTTCTTCCTGTCTTCACATTATTCCCCGAGTTCGATTTATTTCTTTGGGTTATTTTTCGTATTTTTTCTTTCTGTCATGCATCGCTGTTGAATTCTGACTTTTCATTCATTTGTTCGTTTTCGTATTCTTTCTTTCATTTATTTTTCCCTCGATCGATTTTTTAATGTTTTTTTCGTATTTTTTCTTTTATTGATTTATCACTTATCTATTATTTCTTTCATTCATTCTGCATTTTTGTCTTTCTTCTTTTATTCATTCTTTGCATTGATATTATTTTATACATTTCTTCTTTGCTTTTCATCCTTTTCTTTCATTTCTTCTTTGCTTTCGTATCCTTTCTTTATTCATTCTTCACTTATGTATTTTACTTTTTTCATTCTTCACTTTCGTATAATTTTTTTCATTCGTTTTTCTCTTTTGTGTTATTTTCTTTTTCCTTCACTCCTTGTTTTTGCATTGTTCCTGTCATTCATTTTTAGTCAACAAATGTCTCTGCATTCTTAACTTGCGAACGACATAATCATCTCACATTGTTAATAGCTCGGATTCGTTTAGCTTTCTCTCGTTATCCGACCTTATTGATTCTCAGAGTCTGCTTAGAGCTGATTTTCAGCTTACACTAGTGGGTCCATGTGCAGGAATCCATAGAATAAGGTTGCTTATAATTTCGTTTTAACTTCTCTAATAGAACTCAGTAATCTTGGTTTTCTGGTGTGGTTTGCGAGATAGATGCTAAGTACCGTACGACTACATTTTAACTAATTCAATTAATTTCATTTTTTTAAGGAAAGAAACTCTGATGGAATTCCTATGTATTATTTTAAAAAGCAAAGTCACTAGATATAGAAGCTGGTATTTTAAATGTAATTTCAAAGGGATATCCGACAAAACTTTATGAGCAGATTTTGGACTCAATCATATTCTTTTGGATCAGATTCTTTCAGCTTTCTTTCGCTATCCGACCTTATTGATTCTCAGAGTCCGTATAGAGCTGATTTTCTGATGTGGTTTCCGAGATAGAAGCTAACATAGTGAAATCTCGGCTCTAATAGGAGTCATTTTAATACTAGTTTCGGGTAGACTTTTTAACAATGCAACTTAAACTGTACAAAAGCGCCGTGCCACATTGTTTCAGAGACACTGTTTTTTTTCCCTTTGAATATCAACCTTCGTGGGTTATTTAGTGCAATCCTTGTATACTAAGAGCAATTATAATATTTTATCAATTAATCTGATAAGAAGTGGATTCAACCATTGTCAAGATCATTGGTTCAAAAGTGAACACAACAATACGCTTATTTCAAGGCTCCAGTCCAGCAATTTAGCCATTACACCATGCTGCTCTTCAAAATAATAGTACAAGATGAAAACATAACCATTTCTCCACAGGTTTTAAATTTAATCATCGTTTTCAGTGTTCAATTATCGAAAATAAACGTTTAATTTCAATCAAAAATCTTAAATGCTCTCTGATAATAAAATATACTTTTATGCTGGTTTTGAGTACGCTTTTCCCATTCTTGACATCATGGATATTGGATGTATCAGTAAAAGATATAATCGACTGACAACAGGTCTTTATTGTCGAAGCAAGTCTAAGAATCGAGCAAGTCTTTATTTATTGGGAGAGGCAGTTATGTAGTATTTGAAAGATTGATTTAGATTCAAACATTCTGCTGTGGTCCAAGTCTCAATGAGTAAAACTAAAATAAGTTGGGATTTAAGTAAAACTATATACCATCATTGTGGCTTGGTGAACGTTTTATAGACCAAACTGTCTTATTTCTTCCAATTTGGGATAAAAAGCTATATTATTCTAAAAAAAGTATATGTTGTTTCCTTGTACTGGTCAGGTTCAACGCACAAATATTTTGATACACGGGATTTATTAATTTTGTTCCACCTCTACGAACACTTTCAAATATATAATCATCTATTTATCCTACTTGTCTTAATAGCGTTACTTTTATAGTGGTATGAATTCGGAATTCTCCTTCTCTTAAACTGGGTTACTAAGCTAAGGCTAAATAGCACAATATACCATAGTATTTTCTCATAGTTGGAGAGAGAACGTATGAATTCATGTCTCTCCCAAGGCCATTAGCACAAGGGGAAACGCAAATAGTCTTGTTCAGTATCTGAACACGAGTTTCCAATTTCCTACGATGATAAGCGTTACGTCAACCACTGACACATGTATAAAAGTATTGACACATGTATTAAATAGAAATTTTCATATAAATAAAAAAATGTACTGAGCCATGTATAAATGTACTGAAACATGTATAACATTCCTCCATTCATTTCAGTAAATATGAATGAAACGAAGCAAATAAAACTAAGTTTATTTTCATACCTTTAATAATTTTTATTTGCTTTTTATTCCATACATTGATATAAGTACACACCGACTTCTTTATAAGCCAAAACTACCATTGATACATTTCTATGAGGAAAAGCCATTTCAAAATATCCGAAATAGAGGCAACATATACGTAAACATTTCTTTAATAATTGCTAATGCTTATGTAAGGATAGAAATAAAAATTAGATATAAACAAAGATACGATTTACTGATTTCAATACAATGGCAATCTCCCTTTAAATTCTGTTTAATGTACTGGCAGAGATGCACGTAAACATCTAGAAAAATCCTTTCTTTCGTTTTTATTCAATCCAGACTGGAAACGGTTCGCATTTCTGTTTTAAATTTGGACAGTAATTCAGAAAAATTGCTTTGAAATATCTGTAATGCCTTTTTAAAGGCAACAACATGGAGCATACACCTAATGAGCTCTACGTAACATTGCTTGTCTTCTTATTGAGTCGATATTTTTTTTTGTTATTTACTTATTTGAATTATAAATGGGATATTTGAGAAAGAGGAAAAGAAAACCCGTTTCTCATTACCTGATGACTGTGTCCTGTTTTATGTTTTGTATGTGATTTTTTTTTTTTTTGCTTTGTTTGGCTTGTTTTGATAGGAAAAATGGAGATAAAAGCGACAAATGCGAAGAAAAGAGGAAAGAAAAGATGTACAAAGACAGACCAATAGCGAAAACAAATAAAGGAAAAAAAAAAGGAAGAAATGAAATAGTAAACCGAAAAAGAAAGACAAAACGAAAACAAGAAAGAAAGGACAAACACGAGAAGGAAATAAACGAAATTACTAAACAAACACACAAAAAACATGCATGGAAGAAATAAACCAAACAAAGATATGAAGAAAGAACAAACGAAAGAAAGAACGGGCAGAATGACAGTAAGAAAGAATGAAGGCAAAAAAAAAAAAAATCAAAAAACAAAGTAAGTAGAGAAAAAGACGGAAGTTCTCAAAGAAAGAAGGAAAACGAAGTTAAACGCGACGTATGTGAAATTATATATATATATATAGTTTAAAAAATTTGGAAATATTTGAGATCTACAGGGTGTTTTAGAGGAATCAAGGAATCAATATTAGTTCATAATTCAATAGCCGGATCAAATCTTGTTTGAAATATGTCAGATTTTAACAGCATAAGTAGAAATAGCTCACGGTACTTTTTGGATACTTTGACATTCCTTCATAATAATTTCATCCCTTTTGGATTACTTTGCTTTTATATATATATATATATATATATATATATATATATATATATATATATATACATGATTTGGCATTAACTAACCGTCAGCTATTGATGTGCCATAGAACCAAATACCCTATCGTGAACTAGCAAACCATCCAAGTGAGATGAACAAGACAAGCTGACCATTGCTGGTGAAGTAGGGATGAAAATTTCAGCAACGTTCTCCAAAGGACAACGACAGGAGAACACACCAATGTTAACATCTACATAACTTTCCAAGAAGGACTGCATGAGAGATAGATAGATAGAGAGAGAGAGAGAGAGAGAGAGAGAAAGAGAGAGAGAGAGAGGGTGGTTTGGTTGAATGGCACATTAACCATCGTAGGTTTTTTAATGCCAGACTCATTTTTAGATATAAACAGGTTCATACATTTCAGTTTAGCATAAAAACACAGTTTAAATATCAAAAATCGTCATATTTCAAACAATTCAGTTTTGCAAAGTTGCAGTTTCTTTGCTTATACACGGATAAATGGAAAACAGTTCTATTTCAAATGTTTCAGTTTAGCATAAGAACACAGTTTAGTTCTATTTGACCCATATATCAGACCCTATCAGGTGCTACCACTCCGAGCCAGAGTAGAACAGGGAGCGATGGCAATAAAAGGGTATTACTCATTCCCCAAAGATCCATCACTACTGGAGTGTCACTCTCAGTTTCTTTAGTGTTATATCCAGGACCCTCGGGGGAGAAATTTTACCCCAGTTTAGAGATGCAATCGGTGTATTCTACTGCACCAACAAAATGGGGCGATGAGAGGAAGAAGGGAAGAGAGCGAGAGTTGGGCCAAAAAAATCTGTGTTGTCAGTGCAACTTTGTAATGACGAAGTTTGCTTGATGTATGATGTAAGCCCAATCTTTTTGGTAAAGCGTTGGGCAAAGTATCCTCTCAATGAAAACTATATTTTTACGAAAAATACATTATTTCTGTGCACATTGTTAGAGAATACTGACTTTTTTGAGTTTTAAATATGGGTTGTCAATTTTAATATTAATATATAATTACACACCTGATGAAATGTTTTCAGTCTATATCTTCATAATGGCAACTGCATACGAGCATCATTCTACAACTGGAAACGGAAAAAAAATGAATGACATCTCAAAATATGCCTTCAAGCATCTTAGTGAAGTGATATGAACCCCATCCAGCTTGCCTCTTCGAACAGTGGAAATATGGTCTTGAAAACCAGCTTTCCCTGGAGAGCAACAATGGATACGAATAGTTTGGATAACTCATTGGTTTCCGGCTTGTTAAAATGCTTCTGGCAAATCAAAAAAAATATTGCCAAATTGATAATGTGAAATTATCAATTACTTTTTTTTTATTGTAGGGATTTACAAGCATTTTACGTAAATTCATTTCATAGTAAAAATTATTGGCCAATGCATATTTATTTTAGAATCCTTTCCAGTGCAGTTTATTATAAAAATCATTGGCCTATGCAATTTCATTCTAAAATAATTTCCAATGCATTTTCATTTTAAAAATCATTGGCCATCACATTTTAATAAATGACCTGGTGCAATACATTTTTTTTGGCAAAATAATTCTCAAAACATTTTTTGTGAAATAATTTGAAATACATTTTACTTAAAAAGTTTGCAATGGAATTTAAAATAAAATTATTTGCACGGCATTTTTATAATAAAAATATTTACAATGTATTTAAAAAAAATCATTGGCAGTCATTTGCAAAGAATATTCATGTAGAAAAATTTGATATACATTTTATTGTAGAGTTATTTCTAGAGGATTTTTATAGTAAAAATAATTGGCCAATGCATTTTAAAATCCTTTGCAATGAATTTCGTGGCTAAATCATTTTCAAAGCATTTTATAATCAAATAACTTACCATACATTTTATACTAAAGAAGTTTACAATGCCTTTTTATTTATTTTAAAATCATTTACAATGCCTTTTTATTGTAAAAATATTTGCAATGTATTTTATAAGTAAAATCATTTGCAACACATAAAGATAAATTCATTTATTATTCAATGTATTGAACCGTCATTTCCAGTGCATTATTGGCCTAGAATCACGGGTCAGTGCATTACTTTAAAATGATTAGATGTCCTTGTAGATATCAGTCAAAATTCTTCTTAGAATCGATTCGATCTCTTAAAATGTGTCAAGAAGAATTCAGTTACAAATATTTATCTACTACTACAACTCATTTCAATATATCTGTTTAAATATAAGATATATATCTAAATTCACTTACTTAGGAAGCAGCGTCGAATCAACCGAAAAGGATATCGACACGAGGTTAACGAAAGCATGGACAGCTATCAATAGGCTATCGATAATATGGAAATCAGACCTAACAGATAAAATGAAACTCAGTTTCTTCCAGGCAGCGGTCTCATCGATACTGCTATATGGGTGCACTACATGGACTCTAACAAAACGGCAGGAGAAGAAGCTAGACGGCAATTACACAAGAATGCTGCGTGCAATCTTGAACAAGTCCTGGCGGCAATACCTCACAAGATACCAACTGTACGGCCACCTGCCTCCTATCACGAAAACTACTCAAGTTAGACGAACCATACATGCAGGACACTGCTGGAGAAGCAGGGACGAACTCATAAGTGATGTACTCTTATGGACCCCCACACATGGCCGTGCAAAAGCAGGACGACCAGCTCGAACATACATTCAGCAGCTATGTGAGGATACTGGGGCGATGAACGATAGGGAGGAGTGGCGAGAGAGGTCAGGGATATCCGTGCTACCAGCGTGACATGATTATTATGATGAAATATACAATATATCTATCAATATATATATATATATATATATATATATATATATATATATATATATATATATATATATCATCATGTCGTGCCGCTAGCACAGATATCCCTGACACTCTCTCGCCACTTTTCCCTATCGTTCATCGCCTCAAGCAGGTCTTCAGGGCTACAGCCCGTATCCTCACAGAGCTGCTGTTGGTATGTTCTCGCTGCTCGTCCGGCTTTTGCTCGGCCTTATGTGGGGGTCCATATATATATATATATATATATATAAGCAATCAACATTTATACCTTATATTCTCGAGTAATCAAGGACATCCTGTAATGACTAAACCCCACTTTAAACCAAAAAATATGTTTTTATCGGCAAAGTTAGGTTGAAAAAGAAGATGAGTTTCTTCATTTCTGAAAAAAACGCCAACAATGAAGAAGTCCTGCATTTTAGATTTAAAAAAAAGTCTTAAATGGTGTTAATTACATGAGTATATACGGTAATTAATTTATAGAAATGTTTTTTTTTGTTTAATAATATTTACTAGCCTAAACTAACCATTGATTCAATTAAACATTTACCCTAACTCCAATCCAAATCTTACATAATCGATTGATTTTACAGCATGTCAACCTATCGATATGTTATGGAATTGTATAAATTTTATTTTGATATTTACATTTTCTGTTAAATAGTTACTTTAGAGGTTTTCTTTTAAACAGTTTTTTGATATAAAGTATTTATATAGAATATAATGTTTTGTACACAGTCATGGAATTACAAGTGTCCGAATCTAATACTAATAATTAAATGCTTTCAAATATATTTTTTCTATTTAAACATAATTATTTCTTGACAAACAGCCATACGGTTTAACATCACTAATAATAATCCATAAGAAACAATTATAGCTTTAAATAACTATTTTTAATAGAGATAATCAACTGTTATATAGCAAATCTTACTTTTATACAAAAAAATTGCAAATAGTTCTGTTTTAAAGATCCCATATGTAATATTAATCATTATATGGTTTCAAGAAATGTTTCATATTAAATCAATAAGGGTTTTTTGTACACGTTTATATCGTTTCCAGTTAATAATTATAATGATATTCAATAAATTATTTTTTATATGAATAATTTACATGTATTTGTTATCATGCATTTCTATTGGATGTTGATGATTTATAAACATCAATTTGACGCTCAAATGAGACGCTAACAGGCATTTGAAATATCGGTGATTGTCACTAAGAAGTAATGGCAATGACGGTATACTGCCATGCTCTCCAGAGTTCTGTCCTCCTCATCAAATGCAGTTTAGTGTGATGCTCCAGAGACAGCGTATTCATGTTTTTTCATCCTCTACAGAAAATCAGCCTAATCGACTGGCTACTGGTACTTTAGAATATACAGACTGCATCTGTGCAGTGATGTAAGATCCCACTACAAGTGTCCAGAGTATTTCACTAAACAATTTGATGGTGAGGCTCCAGTATCGCATATTTGGGAATGTGGAATATTCCTTCATTGATATTACTCCCTGGTCTACTCTAACTCGAAGTGGTAGCACTTTCTTTGATCCTATCGATGGATCGAATAATTTAAACTGTCTTCAAACAAAAAGCTTTTGTTAAATTTTGACTGCTATAAAGAAATACTTGAAACCATATAACTGTGACCAAAAATAGCGCAGGTTCGTTTAAGCGTGTTATCAACAGAATGTATTTGCAAATTATATATATATATGTGTGTGTGTGTGTGTGTGTGTGTGTGTGTGTGAGAGAGAGAGTGTGGCGCATTCACTAAGTTTAGAGACTTTTTTTGTACCGGCATTTAAAGTTGTCAAAGACTCTTAAAAATTCAGTATTGTATTGCTATACATCTTATAAGATGACTGACCAATATTTATGATTCCAGGTTCAAAGGAACAGCTACAGCTGATAGTCACAGCTGGAGAATTTCAAAAATGCAATCTGGACGTGAGGATACTTTAGAAGAACGATATGTAATAAGATTATGTTTTAAACTTGGAAAAAAAGCCTCGGAAATGGAATGCTTCAGACTGCTTTTCGACCATCTTGCATGAATCGAGAATCAGTTTTTGAGTGGCATATGACATTCAAGGAAGGCAGGGAGTCTGTGAGGGATGATGAGAAGCGTGGGAGGAGTAAGGAAGTCAATACACCAGAGTTGATTAGTCAATAAACGGTTAGGGTTAGGGTCAGGGCTACTGTATTGAGGTTTTAAGGGAGTTCAGGAAGAGATTCCGTCGGAATAGGCCAGCACTCTTTAAATCGGGTCAGTGGCATATACATCTGGACAATGTACCAGTCCACAACTTCATCCTTGTCACACACTTTTTGAGTAAGATGGGAATCAAGACTGTTCTTTACCCTCCCTACAGTCCAGACCTTGCTGCCTGTGACTTTTTTGTTATTCCCTAAGCTCATGGAAAAACTTAGAAGGTGTCATTATTTGATAATTGAGGGGATGAAAGAGGCTCTGACGAAGGTCAGAGACACTTTCACACCAGTGGACTGCCTTGGGGCCTTCCATAATTTGTTGGATCGGTACAACAAGTGCATTGCAGCTGGAGGAGATTATTTCGAAGGGGACAAGAGTTTCATGTGTGTATTATCAATAAAAGTTACCATATTAAAAAATCTTGAAACTTATTTAATGATCCTCGTATATATATATATATATATATATATATATATATATATATATATATATATATATTTTATATATAAACAGGACTTGACATTAAAAACCAACAATGCTTGATATTCCATGAAACCTAACCCAACCAAAACAAACCAAACCAATCTGCAGGAAATACAGCCGGTGTAATATAAACTACGCTGACAGAGATTCCTTACCCTAAGTTACTGTTATATCACCTCGTAAGTAAGTTATTTCTACAGTTTTATTATCGTAGACAAATTGCATTGAAATAAGGTTCTGTTGATAAAATATAAACTGATATATATTTTAACAAATATTCGAACGAAATTATTTCGTTGATTATTTAGCCATATAGTGCAGGAACTAAACCTTTATTCAAGCGAGAATAAAATCAGGTGTACACGAATGTTGCATAGTATTTCAAAACAAACATGAACATTTTTTTGTGAAGTTTCTATCGAAAGAAATGACCACAATTAGAGGATATTTAAAGATGTAAACTTAGTTATTCTTTAGTTATTTGTATTTTGGTTAACAATTAGGTTCCGTTGGCTGGAGCGTAAAACCTCTCAAGATAATTGAAATAAACGACGTGGAATTGCATTCTTAGAGGGACTTTTTTATGTTGAATCACCATACCGAAGGGAGGAGACTAACAACGTATAAAATGTGGAATTGCTGCGTCACTATATGTGAATATAGATTCTCTTCCGCTCATTTTCCAAGTGATTAATATGTGCATTGGAAATGGAAGAGAGAGCTGAGCCTGTCTCATACGTAACCATTCGATTCAAATTAACATGGAAAATGTACTCATGAGTAATTTTGCACATATAACCATGAACAAACACAAGTTCATATATTCGTATACATACAACAACATGTAACTGACTGCCCCTTTTCAAAAATGCCTGCCTCTCGTACGTAATCGTTTCTCGCACCTATCCCAAGAGTACTCATGATTAATTCTTTTATTTTGGTCTCTTTTGTTCTTGTTCATATATGGAAAAGAAAAAAAAAATCAGACTCATGGTCACAGAAAAACACTGCTTTCGGAATTGTAGATGAGGCAACGTATTTCTGGACCGGTATCAAATAAGAACATCTGAAATCCTGAAGTCCATGAAAGGATAACTTATTATTGGACAAATTTAGTAACCTCCAAAATATAAGAGCAATAGTTTAACTAGACCCGTAATTTATATCGGATATGTCATACAGACGCTAGGCGTGTAAGCAAAAGTTAAATAAATTTTTAAAAAATTAATTGCTGCGTCACAAGAAAATTATTAAAATATGCAGAAACTCACCAGGGGCCTCTGACAGGAAAAAGGAGCGACGCATGCGTAAAGAAAAAAGGGCCCTCCCGACAAATGGCTGAAGCTAATTCTCTTTCAGCAGTAACCGGCGAATTGATAACATCTCAACCTCCTGACTGCTAGTAGAAGCCAACGTGTCTGCTCTAAGTCGCCACGTTAGGCTAACCTTTCACTCGTAGAACTCGTCTCGGTTAACAGTTATGTCTTTTATATACCTACATCGTAGAGTTATGTCACCTAGTTTAATTATCCACCTTCAAATGTCATACTACATTTTTATTATTCGATACTCTCATGTTAATTTGAATGCATATAGTTTGTTTTCAGGTATATCTGTTTTGTATACTGTAATCTTTTCTCTTTTTGCAAACGATATGAAATATATTTCAGTCTTCCCCAAAACAGTAGTTCAGTTTATGATTGAATTAAATATTGATATTAATCGCACTGCAAACATTTTTGTGGATTCAGTATGGATTACATCTGCTTATATTTTACCATGCTGCCCACATAAATTACGTATATTAACATATTGAAGCACCGAACATTGGCCTAGCGGTTAGAGTGTTCGCCAATGGCCCAGGAGATCTGGGTTCAATCCCAGGTCCAGTCATACAAAGACTCAAAAAATGGTACTTGATGCCTCCTTGATTAACACTCAGCATTAAAAGGTATAGATCAAGGGTAAAGTGGAGCAATCCAGGGAAAGGAGTAGAACCCTCCCCTACACCTTGGTGTAGTAGCTATAGAAAAGGAGCCTTCGGATCACCTCGACTATGGTCACCAACTTTTCTTTACTTACATATTGAAACTGTTATTCTAATACAGAGTGATTAAAAACTGTTACCACTATATGGGGTACTTCTATGATATATTTTTAAAAGTTTCCACATGTACACTGTACATATAACAACTGTCTCAGAATTATGTAATCCGTTGTTTTTAGAAAATACCAGAGAAACTTCTTGATCTCTAGACAGATTCAGGCTTGTGCATATACTATTTAGAAATATGTTCATATTTGAATCTGTAGCATAATTCGCCTAGGATCTAATATCTGATGCCGAGTCTTTTAATCATTTTGCTCTTGTTTGATGCATTTGCTAATGATGAGATTAATCCTTTTATGTCTCTCTCCATATAGCCAAAACCAGCTATTCTGTTGACTGTGGTTAATTTTCGCTTCAGTACGATTGTTTTTCCATACCATTATTTCTTGTTGCTCTTAAGAGATTCGGTTTCTCTCTTGAGATGTTCCTTACTTAACCACGGATAGGTTTTCTGATGAGCAATCTTGCGATTTTTATTTCGTTGAAATATCTATCTTCGTATTTTTGTTTTCTATATCTTATTGTTATTCTGGGTGTTCTTATA
>OY757912.1:31873986-31966486 GCA_963585895.1 Sepioteuthis lessoniana | reverse complement strand
ATTAATTCACTTATTCAATGATTTTCAAGCATTGTAATCCCATCAAGGAATAAAGTAGCATCATGTGCCTCCCAAAACACCTCTTCAGTATTTAAGACCTCGTCATTGTTTCCAAAATGGTGACAATACAAATGGGATTTGAGTTTAGGAAATAGGACGTCAGTTACACCTGTGGTCTGGTGAGTAAGTAGATGGGAAGCAATTCAAAGCCACATTTGGCTGTCTCAGCAACTGCATCCTGAGCCGTGTGAACAGCGCGTTATCCTGGAGCGAGAATACACCTGCACTCGACTTCCCTCCGCATCGTGGCTAGATTACTTCCTACAGTTGTCTTAATTCTGATGCATAGTACTGTCAATTAACAATGTTTTTTTTTTCTTTTACTGGTAGTCTATCATGATTATGCCTTCAGTATCCCAGTTAACAAAATCCATCACCTTGCCAACAGACGCTGCCTGCTTAAACTTTTTCACTGGTGGAGAACTAGACTGATTTAAATCTTTGATTAAGTTTTGAAGTGGTCTACCCAGCCTTCATCTTGTGTTACTAACCTGCGATGGAATTTCTTAGGATTTGCCTGCAGTGAATCAAAAGTGTTCAAGAAATGTTAACTCTTTTCAACTTGTGCTATGACATCAGGATTCTGTGATTCATTTTTAGACTGAAGATTTTAAATATACGTTGAATGTTACAAACTTGTTCATGTGTGGTTCAAGTTTTAAGACGAACTGATTTTGGGCCATGGAAGTGTTGTGCCTGTTTCGTTGAATTAAGCAGCACATTTCACTGAGACATTGAAGTGGGGTTCTCAGTTAGAGCCTGTACTTTGTACAAACCGATTTCCTTGCGTGAAAAATGTTGCTTTTACTGATACTTTATGACAACACGAGCCTCTGTTTTGTCATATTTTTAGATTTGCTGTATATATATATATCTTTTTTATGGGCCTCACCTCGGAGAAATTAAGACGGAAATCTGAATTAGTTTTTGTAGATTTTGGCGGGAGGAGTACTTGTGTGTTTCCACAGAAAAAAAGTTCAGCTATGTGTTTTCTTTGTTAGGCATGAAATATTTCCACCTTCAATCGTATATATATATATATATAGAGAGAGAGACAGACAGACAGAGAAATATAGACACAAAGACAGACAGAGAAAGAGAGCAATGTATTTGCGCGACAGCGCGTGTATGTGTGTGTGTGCGCACGCGCGCGCGCGTGTGTGTGTGTGGGTGTATGTGCCAATTTGTTAAATTTGTATAAATAAACCTTTTGAAGTTAGAATTATGTCATATGTTCGTGTCTTATATCCTCAAGTATGATGTCCATTTGGTACAGATTATTAAGGTATGCTGTGAGCAGTAGGGAAGAACTGAATCCTGGAGTCAACAAACCACAAAACAGAAGCTGTACGGACACCTACAAACCATCACGAAAACTATCAAAGTTAGACGAACCAGACATATAGGACACTGCTGGAGAAGTAAGGATGAACTCATAAGTGATATAATCCTGTGGGCCCCTTAAGAAAATTTATATAACAGGTTTGTGCCGATACAGGATATAACCTTGAAGACGTCCCGGGGGGGGATGGACGACAGAGACGGGTGGCGAGAAAGTGACATGATGATAATGAGTATCCAGTTAATGATAAATTTCAAAAGAGGCAATTATCTATTTAGCCAACTAAAACCTGCGCATAAACGTCACGCAAAGCATAGTCAAACATAGTCAATTGTACAAGTCAAACTTAGATGTAAAACTCTCCAGCTTATCCAAATGTTGCAATTATATTCTATTACAAGAGTTAGGAGAAAACAAATGAGACATTTTTTGCCCACTTGACCACTAGCTCAATGAAAATTCATTTACAGTTGCTCTCCAAAGACGTGTTACATTATCGGATTAAAAATATGAAATTTCTACCAGGAAAAAGGAATCAAATTACCACAGAGTTTTTATTTTCTATTTTTTTAATATTACGTTGATTTTCTCGCAATCTATAGGATCTTCATTCACCCTTCGCCCAAACACATACACACTCACACACGTATATATATATATATATATATATATATATATATATATATATATATATATATATATATATGTTGATACGTACAAAAATAAAGGCATGTATGTGTTTGTGTGTGTGGATTAATAAGAAATGACAAGGAAGAATAAATGAATTTCTGAAAATAATTTCCTTGTCTACGTATCAGAGAACGTAAATCCAGATCGAATGACCATAGGAAATTAAGTTTTTATCCCCTCTATGAAATGACCTTGTGTCAATCCCAGTCTGTCGCAAAGATTGATAAATAGATGAAAATTCAAAAAATTTTGAGGACCTCTGACATTAAAGATGCGTTGACGCCGCACCTGATTCACACACCTAAAAGATTTCAATGACCAACATTATGATCGTTTGAAAAAAAATATGTCGCATAATTCATTTTACGGCATGAAACAACATCAAGTCGCGCCATCAGCACGGAGATCCCTGACCCTCTTGTGCCACCCTTCTCTATCGTCCATCGCTTCCGGTAGGGCTACATCCTGTATCGATACAGAGGTGTTGTGTGTAGGATCTAGCTGGTCGTCTTGCCTTTGCTCGTCCATATCAGAGGGTCCACAGGAGTACATCACTAATGAGTTCTTCCCTACTTCTCAAGCAGTGTCCTGTATATCTGGATCGTCTAACTTCGATAGTTTTCGTGATGGGTGGTTGGTGGCCGTAGAGCTGTTGCTTTGTGGGAAGCTGCCTCTAAGACTTGTTCAATATTGTTCGCAGTATTCTTGTGTATTTGCCGTCAAGCTTTTTCTCCATAAGTTTAGTTAGAATCCATATAGTGCATCCATACAGTAGCATCGATACAACCACTGCTTTAAAAAACTGCGCTTTATCTTATCGGTCAGGTCTGACTTCCATATGACCAATAGTTTATCGATAGATCACCATGCCTTTACTAGTCACGTGTTGAAGTCAGTCTCGCTTAATGAGACACTGCTTTCTAGTAAGGTGAACTTTCTACTAGTTTCTGAGAACAACAGTTTTGTGTGGAGATATCGCCTGTTTGACTTAAGCACATATATTTTGTCTTGTGTGCGTTGACATGGAGGCCTATGCGAGCAGTTGCTCGTTCCATACTATGTAGCAGGGTTTCTGCTTGGGCGGGTGTAGTTGTCAGAAGCGCTATATCATCGGCATAGTCTGCATCCGCAATTGTTTGAGCGGGGTATCTTCTGCTTCTTTACTTTGCTCGAAAGTTGTCTTTCCTTTCCTTTATAGACGTTTTAAGCACGTAGTGTGGACAGAAAATATTGGACTAATGTGTCTCTTTGCAGCACACCTGCTACAAAGTTAAAGAAGTCTGTGTCTCCATCCGGGGAGCAGACTTTTACTTTCGTGATCCTATATAGCATCATTATAGCTGCAACGGTTTCTTTGCGTAGGCCGTAGACCAGTTGTACTTGCTCCATATTTCCGCGGTGTATGAAGTCCAAGGCCTTAGTGAAGTCAACAGATAATATTGTTACCACCAGGTTTTTTGTACGTACACCTTCAAGAATTCAAATTCAAAATTTGTGACGTCGTTGATCTATTTCTCCGAAAACTATTTTGGTTCTACCTAAGTATGTTCTCAATTATGGGTTCTATGCAGTTTCGTAGTTGAGCATTGTAGATCCTGGCCACTATAGATGTAAGAGTTATATCTCGGTAGTTCTTGGCTGATCTGAGGTCGCGCTTCACAAGGAAGGGGAGGATGCATCCCTTTGTCCATCTGTTTATTATGTGTTGATTATACACGGCATTACAGTGTTGGAGTAGTATGCCGTCAAATACCCTGGTTCTCCATACTTCTAGGGCATCAAGCCCTGATGCTTTTCTATTTTTAATTTTTCTTAAAACGAAGCTGAGTTCTTCACGCGTAAACTGTCCTAGTTTGATGTTTGTTTACTGATAATTCTTGTGATTTGTTCATGTGTAACTTTCGGAGGGTTTCCGAGTAAATTCTTGAAATGTTGTTTCCATAGTTATATTCGTTCTTCTTGGCAGGTAGCTTTAAGTTTAGCTTTTGCAGTGCTCTTCCTTCTGCCCACTAAATATAAACCAATGTATTTTTTAAAAATAGTGTGTAACTTTGTGTAAATCCTATAAAGAAATCAAAGAAGTACTTATAGAACCATGAATTTGTCAAAATTTTATTTGAAGCTAATTATAAATAATATTCAATTAGTAAATAAAAAAAATGATTTGCTATTCGTCAGGAACTCATAGCAAAAAATTCTCATGAAATGTAAATAGAGGTTGTGAAACAATTGTGAAGGAAGCAAAAACAAGAATACATTTTTAAAATGCCGGGGAATAAAAAGCTCACGGACGGCACGCCAAAATAGTTAGTAATACGAATATGTATACAGTAAAAACTAATCAATGGCTGAATAGTGCAGGTCTACAAGCTGATATATAGGAATTAACAATAGCAGCACAAAACTAAGGCCTACCAACTAAAAACAATCCGGCAAACATAGCAAAAAATGAATCAAACCCAACATGAGGATTACGCAAAAGAAAAATGGAATTGATAGTCTACTAATGGTCCGTTTGCTTAATCCTAGCACTAACTGAATATTAAAATAAAAGTCATATATAGGACATTACATTCACTGGAAAGTACGGAAATACTATGGAATATTGGATTTTGGAATTTTGGTTCAAAGACCAACCAGAAGCATTAACAGGAGCCATAAAAAACACTGCTCTGTAGGTATTTGATATCAAAACTGAGTGAAACATAAAGAACAATTAACCTGTTATATTTGTTTAGAACTATGAAAAACGGACATGCCTCCAAGTAGATATGATTGTGTTAATAGAAATAACACCACATTCAACGTATATATATATAAAAAAAAGTAAATACACAACCTAGAAATAGACGATGAGAAAATCTGGCACCTCAAAATTACCACCGTGCCAATAATTGTGTGAGCCGTGGGTGTGATCAAGAAAGGTGCATATGAATACATTGACAAGATATCTGGCAGTCTCTGCCAAAAAGAAAAAGCAAACAAATATTTTGTTTTTTTTCGAAACTGCTTATATCTTAGAGAGATTAGTCACAAAATGGCTGAAAGGTATTTCCCAAAAGAGGCAGAAAAGGCATAGATACATAGAATGCATTATTGACTAGCTTTCCCCACTCTATATCCTGGACAAACACCCTGGGAAAGATTGTAAGAAAAGGACATAAGGGAGTGGGCATGACTTAAAATCGAATATTCTCGAATGTCACGTGAACTCTTCTTATAAAAAAACTAAGAGTCGCATAGTACCTAACAGCTGGGAAAAGGTAAACGAATCATCGCTGTGTGTTTTTTCGAGAAAAATATCCGGTTAGCAAAATTTCTCTTTAATTTAAAATGCATAATGGTTTACGTTGCTCGTGAAATCTTTTGGTGAATATTTGCGATTTAAATGAGAGCATTTTTCCAGAATGTTTCTACTAAACTATGACGAAATCCCGAATTAGATAGGTTTAAATTTTCCGGGCTTAATTGCCTTCTTTCGAGTGATGAAAATATATGTACCTGGTATAGTCTGAAAACGTAAATATTTGTCTTTGGATTAAAGTAGGGAACAGGGGCAGGGGGTGCATTAGAGAAGGGATTAGGGAAGGAGGAGGTCTTAATCGAACCGAAGCTCGAATCCTGCTAGTCATCGGCTCATTTAGAGCAAATCTGATGAACCTAGATGGACTTTGGACCCAAAAATGGATGCCTGTTCTTAGATTGACTAGACAACGATGTCCAGTGCTATTCTTGCTTGTCAATGACCACCTTCACGGCCATAAAGCGTTGGGAAAACGCAAGCATTAAATAAGAATAATTACCAGCCCCAATAAAACCGGAAAGATATGTAAGGTGCGCACTCTTTATTATGAAAGGACCAGACATTGTGGAAATGAAGTCTCAAATTAAGGCAGTAAATATAAAACCAAAAAGATGATATAAGAACTCGTGAAACTAGCTCAGATACTTACAGTAAGAAGTATAAAAATGCAGGTCTGTGGAGTTTAAGTAACTTAAAACTTAAATATTTATTTATTTAAGTTTCTGTGAGACCCGTTTTTCTTAAACATTTACTGTAACTGTTCTTGGTCACACTTGTGTCAGGTGTGCAGTTAATAAACAACCCCTGGGTCCGGTATAGCTACAATAAACTACCCATGAAAACTGAAAAATCGAAGCATAATTCAACTTGGGGACCAGACAACAGGATTGGGTGTCATGATCGGCAGGTGCTCCCATTGGGGAGCACGAAGAAACCTGTGGATATTAAAGTGACAGAGATATCCCTTGTTGCTGATTTGCTCTGAACGGCTTATAATGCCTGGAGAAGGGACTGGTGGAAATGGAAATAAGTGGAAGAACCGAGGCTCTCCAGATTACATTATCGCTGCAATCAAACAGATTTACCTTTAGCATTCTTGGAGACCTGAAGAGACTTATAGTCAATGAGAATCTTTTTGAAGGCCACGAGCTAATAGTGGCAAGAAAAAAAAATCACAAATAACAGATAACAGTATTACATTAAATAAGTTTCCAGACTTTTTTCGCATGGGCATTTTAATGGTAGTGCACACATTAAACTCTAGTCCCCTTCGAAGTAATCTCCTCCGGCTGCAATGCACTTGTACCGTTCCAACAACTTCTGGAAGACTGCATGGAAGTCTTCTTGTGTGAGCGTGAAAGTGACCTTCGTCACAGCCTCTTTCATCTCCTCAATTGTCTCACAACGACAGCCTCTGAGCTTAGAGAATAAGCAAAAGTCACAGGGTGCAAGGCCTGGACTATAGGGTGGGTGAGGTCCTGTCTTGATGCCCATCTTGGTCAAATATTTTGTGAAAAGGATGGAGTTATGGTCTGGTGTATTATCCTGGTGGAAATGCCATAAACCCGATTTGAAGAGTGCTGACCTCTTTCGACAGAATCTCTTCCTGAACTCTCTTAAAACCTCAACATAGTAACCCTAACCCTAACCCTTTGGCCAATCAGTTCTGATGTATTGACCTCCTTACTCCACCCACACCTCTCTTCACCTCTCTTCACCCCTCACAGATTCTTTGCCTTCTTTCAATCTCCTATGTCACTCAAAAACTGATGCTCGATTCTTGCAAGATTGTCCAAAAGCAGTCTGAGGCTTTCCATACGTTTCTGTGTCATTTTTCCAAGTTTAAAACACGATTTTATTGCATATCGTTCTTTTAAAGAGTCCTCACGTTCAGACTGCATTTTTGAAACTCTCCAGCTGTGACAATCAGGCTTTAGTAGAGTGTATTCCAATTCCTGCTGCAGCTGTTTATTTTAACCTGAAATGTATTATGATTATTCAGTACTTAGACGACTTAGACTTTAAAGAGTTTAATGAGGAAAGATCTACCACAGCTAATATTAATTTGTTCAAAGAATCAACCATCCTCGAAAAAAAAAATGAAAAAACAAAACAAAAAAGCATACTTTAGAAAATCTTATTTCATGCTGTCTAGTAATTTTTTTCACAAAATTTAGAAAAGAAAATTGATGACTTATATGCCAGCTGAATATTTAAGTATATCAACGGAATTATGTTGCCGCAAATATGCACAGAATATTCCTGTCTATAGATAGGTAATTCCTAATAACTTCTTTTCTAAGTTATAAATAATTTGTTATAAAAAAATATATTTACAGCGATGTATGTTTGCGAACGACATACGATTTTTTAAAATGTGAACGACATACGACTTTCCAACATCTACGAAGGGCCTTTAATAAGATTACACACTTTTTTTTGTACCAGCATTTAAAATTGTCAAAGACATTTGAAAATTCAGTATGTTATTTCTGTACATCTTATGAGATGACTGATCAATTTCAGGTTCAAATGAACAGCTGCAGTAGGAATTGGAATACACTCTACTAAAGCCTAATTGTCACAGCTGAAAATTTGATGAGCCAAATAAAGAATTTAATGGATAAGGACCGTCGTGTGTCTATAGAGAAAATAACTGCGCCGTTTAGTGTCAGTGTGGGAACTGTACGCACTATTATTCACGAGGAACTGAAGATTCGGAAGATTTATGCGAAGTTGGTCCCAAGGGTACTCATAGTAGATCAGAAAGAAAGACGTAGTCCTGACTGCAGGGAGATGGTCGAGCTGATCAATTCAGATCCCACAGTCCTTGATGCTCTGGTGAGCTGCGATGAAAGCTGGATCTACTGCCAAGACCCAGAGACCAAGAGATATAGTTCCCAGTGGAAGCATGCTTGCACTCCCAAATCCAAGAAGGCCAGACAGAGCAAATCCACCCACAAACTTGATCCCTTTTTTGACAGCACTGGCATGATTTACATGCACTGGGTTCCCACTGGACAGACAGTCAACAAGGAATATTATATTGAGGTTTTAATGGAGTTCCACCAGAACAATGCACCAGTCAACAACTCCATCCTTGTCACAGAATATTTGACCAAGATGGCCATCAAGACAGCTCGTCACCCTTCCTATTGTCAAGACCTTGCTCCCTGTGACTTTTGGTTATTACCTAAGCTCAAGGAAAAACATAGAGGCGGTCGTTATTTGACAATTGAGGAGATGAAAGAGGCTGTGACGAAGGTCATTGACACACTCAAACAAGAGGATTTCTATGGGGCCTTCCAGAAGTTGTTGGAACGGTACAACAAGTGCATTGCAGCCGGAGGAGATTACCTCGAAGGGGACTAGAGTTTCACGAGTGTACTATCAATAAAAGTGCCCATACGAAAAAAGTCTGGAAACTTATTAAAGAGCCTTGTGTGTGAACGACATACAACTTTCCAATATTTATGTGAACGGCTAGGATACTTTTAGAATGTTTACATAGTGAGGAAGACATGTTTTTTACAAGCCATAATTTTGATGAACTGATTGAAATAAAAAAAATGATCATGCTGCAGATTATTCGAACAACACTTATTTCGAAAGAAAATGTTTTTCTTCTCCTCGACTTCTTGCTTTACTAAAGCTGAATTTACCATATCCCTCCGTCAGAGACAGAATCCGACACCAGCTCACTTTTTAACGGGATTAGAGCTGGTTCTAATTCAGTTTAACATCTTCTTGACCGGATGCCTTACCTAGGCAATAGATCCCAGTTTTTCCGACAATTAGGGTTATGAGCGCGAAGCCAAACGCAGATAGCACCGTCAAGGATTTGAACCTCAGTCACTGATCCTATTTTGTTCGATGATTACTATAACGCAATGATTGCCAATATGAAAATCAACACCAACCTGACAATTCCCCTGGCTAACAAGCTGAATTTTTCTGCCTCATTTAGCCTAAGTTTTCTGTCAATCATCAGGCCTTTTATAATGGAAAATATAGGTTCATCTTCATCCAGATATTGTGTCATTCCATGATTTCTAACACCATTTTCATCATAGTTATGTTATTTCCTCAAGTATCTTATATGTCGGCTGGTTTTTCCTATATGATATTGTTTTTATTATTTACAAGGAAATTAGCTTGTAGAATGGAAATTAGTACTTTTTTAATCATGAGGATTGATATGTGATTGTAGAGAATATATTAAAGCCTAAAACGGTATATCATATTTATCAACCCCTCCGCTCGGGCAGGATATGACACAAGGTCAATTTTTTAGCGGAGTTTAACAGGTTTGAATTCAGAGTTTTCGTTCTGCTTTCTAGTTGCCTCACCAAGGCTGAAAAATCTAGTCTGTCCTACTATTTATCTATAGATGGAGGGAGAATAATTGGATTCATACCTTTTCCAAGGGTATTAGTGCTATATGAAATGCAATCAGTCTTGTCCAGAATTTGAACTCGTGTCGGCGTGTCCATTTACTACGATGATAACCATTACACCACGGGCATATATTAAGAAGCCCTCTGGTTAGTATATAGCACTTTCATTGCACCAAAGTATATACACCGATTATTTTCTTTTCTTCTTCACGTGACTTGTTGATTGAATATCGTCATCTGATTAATATCGTGATATACAGTCATCTCAATGCACTGCATGCCAAAAACTTAGAGATATTTTTTTCATTGACAATAACAAGAATGCAATTAATCAGAAATCAATACTAGCCGAATAGGACGAGTCTGAAAGGCTTGAAACGATCGAATTTCCAATAAAAATAACTCGATGTAAAAAAAAAAAAACACAAGAAGAGATTAGCGAAGTGCTTCGAGATTAAAGTCGATAATCGTACCCAGACGTACTTTCGTCAATAATGCTTTAATAGTCAGTAAATAACCATATTTACCAGGAAGTTCTGTTTTTTCTGACCTACTAACGGAAAAAATCCGTTGTATTGCTAAGATTTATCTGATATGAATTCGAATTCGTCTGACTGAAATCCACGTTACTGTTAAACCTGATGAAAATTGAACTCCCAACAATGGCAACTGACGCATAATGTTAGTCAAGAGCTTTCGAAATTTGTAAAATAGACAAAAGATTTTTCAATTTGACAGATCTATTTAGATTTTATTTAACCCTGTGAAGTATATAATTTGATATGTATATAAAAAGAAATATAACAATGAAATACCTTGTATAATTTACGGTTAATCACGTAATAGACAACGAAGCACGGTTCGGTGCGAAAGGTGATACTCTGAAAATTGTGCAAGATATGAAGAATTTATGATTCTAACAAATTTATCAACACAAACCAGAATCCACCATAGAAAATTAAACCGATATGCTTCTCATACACTTTAAGATATTTAGAAAAAACTCAATCCCGGCCGGAAAGCCAGACTTAGTATTAAATAGCAAGCAAAAAAAAACTTATCTAATAGATTTTGAGGTTTCAGTGAATTACAAGGCGGAAAAAAAAGGCAGACAAATACTTGAATCTTACTAAAAAGCTGAAAATGCTGAGGAACATGGTGGTGACGTTGAAACTGATGGTAATTAGAATGGATAGCAAAGCCTGGAAAATAGACCTGGAAAACTAGCGAGCTGGATAAAAATCGTGACTAGCCATAATACAACACTGGTAAGATCATATAGGATACCTAAAAGAGTCCTGGAAACTTCATGAGATTTGGAAGTTGGTAAAAAAACAAAAAACGACAAATAGAAAACATAGAATTATTCTTTTAAAAAATTATGATGATAGGAATGATTATTAAATGCAGATTATGGGCGACACGGCAGTGATTTGAATACTGCTGAATAGATTGATTATATGCAATTTTAACAATTGAGCTACAATATTATATTGTGCTACATATTCAATAATTTTCAGTATTTCAAGAAAACGTTTACTTCCTGTTGCTTCATTATAGAGACTCAATACCAATTGCATTTAGCTATATGCTTTTTATTCACTGGCCTTGTGCCAAACTAAGCTTAACAAATCAAATTAACACGAGGCCGCGGTATGTCTTGGATTTAATGTTGGTGACATAGTTTAAGCCCGCATCCCGCTGGTGATCGTAGAAGGTTTTCTTGCTGCTCATGTTAATATTGATAGGAAATAAAATTTGATACGGAATTTTCATCTTCTTTGAAATTATGCTCTGTATATTATTTCAAATCCTGCTGGCTTCCTCAAGAAAATTCATGTGCAAATAATAAAACAAAAAGTTAAAAAAATACTATAGTCATATAGATTAATCCTCAGGTTTGATGAATAAATATTATTCTGATTCTGATTTGAGGCAGAAAGATAATTGGTAGCTGCCAGTTTTCATTTATATTTAATCGGGCCTATAAGTTCCGAATGTATAATTAATAATAAACATAACAATATATATATATATATATATATATATATATATATATATACGCATTCAAATGTTAATCAATAACATTTTTCTACGAGATTCAATACGATCTTAATTTAAAAAAAAAAAACGGCTGCTGGATATTTTTTACCTAAAGTTGAATAAACAAATCTGTACATGTTAAGAAGTTGTGAGTACAGGTATATGCAAATAACAATGGTATCACACTGAACTTTTGAATCTTAATCAAACGTCTATGATTTTTATATGAGCTTTTGTCTCTGCGATATTCTGTCTGTTTATAATCTTAACAACATCACCGGGGGGCGCCATCGTGGTGTAATGGTAAAAGCGATGGACTGCGGAATCGTAGTACGCGAGTTTGTACTCCAGTCGCTATATTACGTTCACTTTCTGGAAAGGTATGAACCCCCTTATCCTCCCAGATATGGGTTAAATAGTACCACTACTGTTCTTCTAGGAGAATGGCTTTGGCATTCATCATCATCATCATCATATCGTGCTGGCAGCACGGATATAACCTAAAAAGAGTTGATATGCCATTAAACAAGGAACCAAACTTAACTACATCACCATCGATGTCACAATTCCATTAGTCTCAATGATTATCAACTGTTTTTTACATAATCTTAATTTGGATCCTCCTTATTAACAAGGTTTCTATTAAAGTCAAGCTGAGTAAGATTTGCCGTATATCAGCCAATATTAAATAGGTATTTAAGCAGTTTCTACCAGATTCAAGATTTAACACAAGATGTATTTAGTGGGGAGCATCGTATGAATCGATTCTCATATTCGGATATAGCAAAACATACTTGGCTCCGTCAATATTCACTTTCTGAAGCGCCTAAGGTGTAAACCGATAACTCAGCCCCTCCCAGCAGGCTTTGCTAGGGGAAAGAGACCCTGTGATCAGGTGATCAATTTAATAACACACTCTTCGTGTTCGCGCCAGGTGGCTCCTGTAAAAGCAGGAGAGGTGAGCCGCTATTTGTAATGTATTAATGTTTAACCTACTTCCCAAAGAGTCATGATTTGAGTCTACTCGGCTAGGGCCTTTGAATATACCAACTGTTTCTCAAAATCATCTATCATACAAAGCAATCTGATAATGAGGTTCCAGTAATTCTGGAGTTTTAAGAAATTCGCAGTACCCCATCATAGTTATTGCTCTCAGATCAACTCGGATTAGCAGCGTTTGATATGGTCTTCTGTAAGGCTCAAACACGATTGTTTGACTTTTAAACAGTGTGCAACCAAATACATTATGTTAAATTGAATTGTTAGAAATAGAACGCTTATGCACATTCTAATTAAAAAGTAAGTAAAGTTGGCGACCATAGTCGAGAGCAACCCAAAGGCTCCCCTTTCAATAGGTACTACACCGAGGTGTAGGGGAGGGAGCTACTCCATTCCATAAATTGCTCCAATTTACCTGAGTGTTAAGCAAAGCGGCATCAAGTACCATTGTTGAGTCTTTGGTATGACTCGACCTGGGATTGAACCCTGGTCTTCCAGTCCATTGGCGAACAGAATTGTTTGTGATATAAAAATACTTGGACCCATTCGACTGTGAGCAAATAAATGAATAGCATTGAATAGAATAATCAGTGTTATATTGCAATACTTGTAACCGCTTCACTGTCTGTAAAATATAATTAATATTGAAAATAATTAATAGTCTTAGATAGCAATAATTGAAACTGTTTATCTATATAAAAACAACAGCAATACTAACGTCCAAACAAATTCGTACTAACTTATCTAAAAATGAAATTAACTACAATCTATTTTCCTTCAAATGATATATGTATATCCATTTAAATGCGTGCGAGCAAATGATTGATGTTAAATTATTATTGTTGCATAACAATTCTTGAAAACATTTAACGATATGCTGGAAAAAATGACCATAGGATCATTTAAAAATCTTATCAATGAAATATGTTAACAAATCATATAAATCTAATATATGTGTATGAAAAGGATTTGGAATTAAAAAACTGAAAATGGTTGATATGCAATAAAACCTTACCCAACCCAAACAAACCAAGTAAAGATTTGTCTGTAGAATTATATATAGAAATTAATTAAAATAAAATTGAAAAAAAATTTAATGTTTTATGCGTTTTTATCTTGTAAGTTAATATAACATTTTATTGCATTATATTCTAAATATTTCCGCACATACTTTTGTTACTTTTGATAACGAAAAAAAACACGGAGTTCTTTTCTTCAAACACATTTACGCTTGTTGATATTCTGCAAATAATTAGTTACATTAAAAAAACACTATATTTATGGATTGTTGTCGAAAAGGTATGAATATTTTGGATAACCATGATTCGTTGAAATCACAGTAAGTGAATATCTCCTCATACTCCAAAATTAATATTCTAATTTACATGTGGTGAATGTAACGTAATTGAATGACTCATAGGAAATTGAAGGAATAGATAGATAAATAAATAAATTCAGTAGACAGTAGTCGCTGAGTAACAAGGCAGACGCACTCGATGTCGTTAAGAATGACGAAGGAAAACTGAATGTCCGTAATCTTGTGAGCATGCGCGGAGTGACCGGAAACGGATATGCTTCTACTTCCGACACGAGAGGCGGAACTGAGGGGACTACTTGTGTCCCTTCGAGAGTCGGTGGAAGGACACGATAATGTGAAAACAAGTCATGAACATATAAGGAAAAGAAAGTTTACGAGCTCCGAATTGTAGGGCACCCGGAAGGTGAGTGTTATACCCAGTGGAAAAGTATGTTAGAACCAGGAAAAAAATAAAGATCTGTGTCTGCTCTCTCTTTTTCACAATAATATTTGTTTATTTCGTCTAATGGACGGTCGTCCCATGTTTCTGTACTATCTTTCTTTCTCTCGACGACTGATTGCTACCTTGTTGTAAATAACCGAGTTTTACATTTGTCAACCTGTTACCACGGAGAAGTTACTGCTGGGGGTCTAAAGTATTATATATATATATATATATATATATATATATATATATATATATATATATATATATATGGGTGGTGTATGTGTGTGTGTGTTTCTATATGTGTGTGCGAATATGAGCGTGTGCATTGAGGTTTATTTGCTGCTTGATAGAAGTGGAAAATAATCTGTAATCGTTTATACTGATTTTAAGTGAATAATTTTGAAAAGCCAATGTACTTACCAATTTAGCCAGTGCCCCACTTCTGGCATGTCTTTGAGAGAGGTGTGTTCATTGGAGAAAATGTTCTGAAGTCAGACGACCAGCCTTCTCTTAGTGAAGCTGTGAGATACACATGAGTGAATATGGCCTGTAGTCACTAAGAAAGTGACTTATTGAACTGGATTATTTTGGTTTGCTCCAAAGCAAGCATCAGTTTTACAAGACTTTCTGACTCTCCACCTCTCCCTTACATTGCACATTGCCTTGCGCCTCTGTACCAGGTGATGACAGATTATTGTATGGCTTATTTTGAGTGGTCTTTTAATTTCTCTGCAAAACAGCATAGTATTGTGCAATCCAGCCAGTTGCTATTGTTGATCATCTCCAATTCTATGGCATAAAGCTTTTTTTTTAAATTTATAATTTCTGTCCATTTAAGCATTTAAAAGTAAAGTTGTAGACAGTAGTTGCGGGTGACCCGAAAGCTAGCTACTACACCAAGTTGTAGGGGAGGGCGCTACTTATTTCTCTGGATTGGTCCACTTTACCCTTGATCCTTATCTTATAAGGCTGAGTGTTAAGCAAGGTGGCATCAAGTACCATTTTTGAGTCTTTGGTATAACTCGACCTGGGATTGAACCCAGGTATCCTGGGCCATTGGCGAACACTCTAAACATCATGCCAATGTCCGGTTAAGCAGTTCTACAAAATTGGGGGCGTCGTTAATGGAACATTCTAGAAAGTCATGAGAATAACTTTAAAACTTTATAAAAAAAGCAATAACACACAACCAAAGATAAAAATCCTGCTCTTGAGAAGACACAGAAAAGTCTGTTAGAAGAAAAGAACCCAAAAAATAATTTTCGCGGTATTATTTGTGTTTTTTTTTTTTTCGAAAAGATTATTTAACGTGTTTTGCTATACTTTGAAATCGGATGTTTTCTGGATTTACTTTTGGTTTTCTTTAAAAATCCCTGTCTTAAAATTGTAGAAAATGCAAATTCAATATATTTACAAGATTGTTTGATTCCGCAAATAAACAATGGATAAATTAACTGAATGAAACAAGTTAAAATACAAAATCATCTTTCTCAAAAGGTAAATTTTATCAGCAAAAAAACTAAATATTTTCTGAAACAAAGAAAATCAGGATACACGATAATGCATTAACTGTTCAGGATTTATTTATACCTTATATACAGCTTATTCGCAGGCTTTAATTAAATTAAAACTAAAAATGTTCCAAATTTTCCTTTTATTCATGATCCACTTAAGAGTTATCTTAAAACCAGAGAACTTCATCTCATCTGTCAGGAGCGGAGATAATAAACAACCCCTGGGTTTGGTATAGCTACAATATACTATCCAAAAAAAAAAAACATTACTAATCAAAAATAATTCAACATTAAACCTAGACAACAGGTCTGAGTATCATGATCGGCAGTTGTTCCTTTGATAACCAACATGAGGGATGAGGTAGGCATCTTGTGAAAATTGGCTATTATTTACCCTGGTAAAAAACGATGTCGTAAGCAACAAAAATAATGAGAAGTTGGAAACCACACATCACGGTATGAAGAGAACAACTAAACCCAGAAAAAAATCAGAACCCTAATAGAAAAGAAAACTTACAAATACTTGGGAATATTTGACTGCATCAAATAAGCAGATATGAAAGAAAAGAAGAATTTAAAAAAAAAGGTATATCAGAACGAAGAGACTATCTGATATCAAACAATAAGGCAAATATCTCATCAAATGGATAAACGTCTGGGCATTGTCTCTCGTATTATACTCCGGAACATTCTTGATGTGAATGAGAGGACTTCAACAAATGAGCCATAGAAAAAGAAAATCCATGACGATGAATAAGACCGTACATCACAGAGATGACCAAGTACAATAAGTTTAAATTTGACCATACGAATAAATTGTGTGTGCACAACCCAGAATCTGTCCCAGAAAATTAGACACACACAATTATCTGGTATTTTAAGATCAAACATTACCAAATATCGGCCGGTCGACCGGACCTAGTGAGAGTCAACAAAAAATAAGAACCTGACAAATAGTGGACGTATCCATCCCAACCAGCACTAAAAAAAATAAAAATAATGCAAAATAAGAAATATGTACCTTGCTAGAGAATAAAAAACTATGGAAAACAGACTACAGAATTATTAAGATTGGACAAAATACTAAGAAGAATCTGGGTGACTTGAGGAGGTTTGCAGTCAATCAGATTCCCGCGGAAACCATCAGCTAATTCTGGTGCAGAGAACTCTGAAAATAATAATTATTATGATAATAATATTCGATCAGACTACGAGACCTAGAGATAGGAGAACTTGTCGAATGGTGGACTTTGTCGTTCCGGATGACCACAGGTAAAACTGAAAGAAAAAGAAAAGTGAGATAAATACCTAGATTTTACTATAGAAATGAAAAGAAAAATGGAACATATTTGTGACGTTGATACCATTTGTAATTGGTGCGCTCGGTAATCACAAAAAGATTAGTACAGTGATTGGAAGACTTGGAAATAAGAGGACGAGTAGAGACTATCCAAACAACAGCATTGTTGAGATCGGCCAGAATACTAAGAAGAGTCCAAGAGATATGTGGATACTTGCAGTTTTTCAGTCTCAAGGGGAAAACCATAATCTAACCCTGATGTGAACAACTCTATAGTAACCAAAATAATAACAATAATAAATATAAAAATGATATGGAACATGAAAGTAAGTTCATACAAATTGTAATTGGTGCTCTTAGTACAGTCACCAAAAGAATAATAAATGGACAGGAGGACATTGGAGAAAGAGGACGAGTGTAGACCATATAAAGTACTGCATTATTGAGATCGGCTAGTATACTGAGACGTGCTGGAGAATTGTAGAGACTTGCTGTCACTCAAACTCCAGTGAAAGACCATCAGCTGACGCTGATGTGAAAAACTCTCGAGGAGTAAATAATAATTATAATAATAATAATAATCAAACAAGTGGAAATGAAAGCAAAAGTTTAAAAAAAGTGTATCTCAGAAGAACCAGAAAATTACTCGAGGCAAAATCGATAGCAAGAACCTTTTCAAGGAGGTAAAAGGCTGGACTGTAGCCCTTATAACATGCTTTGGACCATTCTTGAAGTGAACCAGAGAAGAACTTAAACAAATGGACGAAAGAACAAGAAAAGTAATGACCATGGATAAGGCCTAGCTTCCAAGAGATGACCTTGACAGACTAAGTATGTTAAGAATAAATGGTGAAAGAGGCCTTGACAGCAATAACGACAGCATTGACATATCGATACAAATCGAAGACTACATAGAGTTTGGCCTAGGAAGACTGATTAAAAACAGAAACAATACTAACGACACGAGAATCCACAGGACGACAATAATAAAAAAAGTTGGACATTTTAAGGAACTAACAAGCGGCATCTCGCACGAGAAAACGTGGCTAAGAAAGGGAAACCTTAGCTGAGAAAGTGAATCTCTTCTAGAAGCAGCACTAAACAACGCCATTAGGACAAACCATAACAAAGCTAGAATAGATAAGACGAAAAAAATTGATAAAACGAAACAAAACAGCAGATGTAGGTTATGTGGTGACAGAGACTAAACAATCAATCACATAAGTGAGCACAGCAAATTAGCACCGAAAGAGTATAAGACTAAGCATGAATGGACACCCAAGGTGATCCACCGGGAATTGTGCTAGAAACTGAAGTTTGACCAGATGAACAAACGGTTTATGGGCAACGTAGAATTTGAGATACAAACGGATCACCTACTCTCGGGCAGGCGACCAGACGTTATAATAATCAATATAAAAGAGGGAACTCGCAGAATTGTGGACCACAGAGAATTTTTAAAAAATTAAAGAAAAAAGAATTTTTTTTTTAAATTTAAAAAAGAAAGAAAAACCTCGATGTTGCAGGGGAATGGAAAAGCCTGTGAAACATGAAAGTGTCGATTATACCAATTGTAATTGGGGCTCTTGGTACAGTCACGATTGGTACACGGACTTAAAGTCTCGGAAATAACGGGGCAGATGGAGACCGTCCAAAACTACAACATTTTTGAAATCGGTCAGAATACTTAGAAGAGTCCAGGAGGTCCGAGGAGACTTACTGTCACTCAAACTCCAGTGAAAAACCATCAGATTACGTTGATGTGAAAAACTCACAAAGACTAAAATAACAATAGCAATAATAGCTCTATAGCAATAATTTCATCAAAAAGATAAACAACTATGCTGTCCTTCTTGTTTGATACTCGGGACTATTTCGTATTGAACAAGGGAGGGACTTCAAATAATTGAACACAGGACAAGAAATCTAATTATGATGCATAAGGCCTTGCATCCGAGATATTACGGGGACAGATTGTATGTGTCAAGTAAAGAAGGAAGAAGCAGACTCCAGAGTATTGAAGATAGCATCAATACAGCAACAAGGTGATTCGAAAACTACATAGAAAAGAGTAAAACATACTGTGACCAGAAACTGCCCAGAAAATATAAAGATCAACTGAAAAATAACTAGAAAACAGAGGTGGGAAGAACAACAATTGTATGGATATTACAAGCGATAAACTATAGAAATCTCAAGCTAGAAGACCTGGAAATAGCTAAGAAAACGAAACATTAAGAGAAAAGTGAATCTTTTCTAATTGCAAAACAAAACAGCACCATTAAAACCAAGTATGTTAAAGCGAAAATAGATGAGACGCAACAGAATTGCAAGTGTATGTGATGTGGAGGGAGAGAGAAAGACGAAATCATGAATCATATAATCAGGGAATGCAAGTAAGCTAGACGTACCTGGGTTAGAAAGGGGATTTACCGAGAACTGTGCAACAAATTGAAATTTGTCAATTCTCCGGAATGCTACTTTCAGAAACCGGAATACATATTAGAAAATGAGCCACTCAAAAGTCTCTTGAATTTTGAGGTACACACATATCACCTAATCCCGGCTAGAACACCGGACCAAGAGAAAGTTAAGAAGAATAAAATAATCTGTCGAATTGTGGACTTTGTGGTCCCACTAGGCGACGGAGTGAAAATCAGGGAAAACAAAAAGAGTCACAGGTACTGAGACCTTGCAAAAGTACTAAAAAACAAAGAGGTAGAACATGAAGGTGGCGGTGATACAATTTGTAAGTAGTGTTCTTTGAATTTCATCAAAGGCTTGATAAAAGGTCTGAAGAGATGGAAATTGAAGGACGATTAGAAACTATAATTGAGATCGGCTAGAAATCTGAAAAGAGTATTGGAGACTTGAGGAGGCCTGTTGTCACTGAGATTCCAATGACAGACCATGTGGTATTGCTTGAGTGAAACATTTGAAAGGAACAATAATAATATATATTACTTCGTGGGCATTCATTCTAATCGGTTTTGGCAATTTTTCTTATGATGAGCAGCTAGAATATATAATAGCACACTAATACTTTCAGAATTCCTGTTCCTTTGAATAAGACATCGTCTGAATTCATCATGGGTAAATATTTTGATTCTTTCTTTGTTTAAAGGCATATCAACTCTTTTTAGGTTATTTAATGCCAAAGTCATTCTCCTAGAAGAACAGTAGTGGTACTATTTAACCCATAGATGGGAGGATAAGGGGGTTCATACCTTTCCCAAGGGTATTTGCCCGAAAGTAAACGCAATAGCACGACTGCAGTACGAAATCACGTACTACGATTCTGCCGTCCATCGTTTTAACCATTACACCACGAGGACACCCCCCTAAATATTATGAGAAACCGTTTAGAAATATCATTGCGATAAGTCGTCATAGATGCAACATCCATATTCATGTTTCACATTTTACTAGTCATCTGACACTTAGCAATTTATGGTACAGTTTTAAATTATCTTAGTTGACATATTATATAAATGCTATTATAAAATACATTATGATACACTACTGGTGTTCTCAAGAATGATTGAAAATGTATTTACCTCTTTATGGTCCCTGCATCATCGTATATCTAAAGTGTCACACACACACACACACACACACACACACTCACAGAGTATATATATATATATATATATATATATATACATATATATATATATATATACTCTGCGATAGGAGAGAGCATTTAAAGAGTCATCTGACGAGACGGAGAATGTAGCAATAATATTCTCCGCCGAAAAAAATTTATTATGACTTAAACGAGTTTGTGTCTCCATTTAACTGTACTATATATATATATATATATATATGGGTGTGTGTGTGTGTGTGTGTATTATTCTGTCCAGTTAAACCAGAGTTGGGAGTAATTCCTTCAGGACAAAAATCATTCAAGAGCTGAACATTTAAATTTTCCTGGTAGAATTTTGAAAAAAAAAAAAAAATAGGTAAATAAAAAACGGAAATTCAATAAAACGAGGAGGTAACTCTTCAACTCTCTCCCTCCCTCTCCCCCGTGTCTATTCTGTTTTATTTATTTATTAGATCTGAAGATGTCCTGTTAATTATTTCTTCGTGTTTTTGGTTCACACCAGAAACGCAAAAACAGGAT
This sequence comes from Sepioteuthis lessoniana, assembly GCA_963585895.1. NCBI lineage: Eukaryota > Metazoa > Mollusca > Cephalopoda > Myopsida > Loliginidae > Sepioteuthis > Sepioteuthis lessoniana. The sequence goes on along the minus strand of OY757912.1, from coordinate 31,944,966 downwards.
GGAAATAAATGTATAATCCTAAAATAACCGGTCTTTGGTTTTTCCTTTAAAGAAAAAAAAAAATATATATATATATCTGTGGTGAGACATACAGAGAGACAAAGAGAGTGAGATAAAAAGAGAAAGAGAGAGAGAGAGTAACGTAAATCAACATAATTAAGAGAGAGAGAGAGAGTGGTGGGGAGAGAAAGAAGATAGCGAGTTAAATAAATCAATTACCACACATCTGCAAATAAATAAGTGCTATGCATGAACACAGTAAATAATTTAATCATTACAACCTGAGAGTCATTTAAAGATAATCCTTTTAAATTCAGAATAAAACTTTCTTTAAATTAAGGTGTCCAGGGAAATCGGTTCTGCAATCATCATCATCATTATGTCGTGCCACCAGTACGGATATCCCTGATCTTCTTTCGCCACTCCTCCCTATCATTTATCGCTTCTGGCAGGTTCTCAGGGCTATATCCCGTATCCTCACAGAGCTGCTGTATGTAGGTACGCGCTGGTCGCCCTGCTTTTGCTCGGTCATGTGCGGAGGTCCATAGGAGTACATCACTTATGAGCTCGCCACTGCTTCTCCAGCTTTGTCCTGCATGTCTGGTTCGTCTACCTTTGATATTTTTTTAAATTTTTTATGGGAGGTAGGTGGTCGTACAACGGCTGCTTTGTGCGGTGTTGCCACCAGGACTGTTTCGAAATTGCTCGCAGCATTCTTGTGTAGTTGCCGTCAAGCTTTCTCTCTATTCGTTTTGTTAGCGTCCATAAAAATAAAATACTCTTGAAGCTCTCTACATACAAAAACACTAAATATACCCGTATTTTGATGTTGGTTTGTTTAAATGATAAATATATTAATTTGTTTGAATTCCTGGGATGAACTAGTATCATTTTTATACACAGATGTTCTCAGAGTACAACTTTATCATAGGTAGTTTAATCCCACATATACACGGGCACACCCACTCACTCAGTCATGCACACTCAAGGAACCATACACACACACACACACATGCACAGATTCACACACTCATATAAGATCAATTTTATATATGAACACATATACATATATGTGGTCATATATAACCTTGGTCTTATACGAGTATAATCAGACATCATTTGACATGGCAACACGAGACAATACGTACAGATCCCAAAATATTAAAGGTGAATATAAATTAAGCAATAGGGAAATCAAAGATAAATTTCAGGGGTTGTCTTTAAAGATATATCTGAAGCTGGCAATCATATGTTATCTTTTGAACGGAAGACAACCTGGATGATTGACTAGATGTTTAAAAATATCATTTCAAGCGTAGCGCAATTCTGTTTTGTTTTGTTTGTTTTTTTTATATATAAAATTCTAATAGGACGTTGTGGAGATTATTGTACATTTTAATCATACATCCTAGATGCATCAAGGAGGTCTTCAGTGATACAACTGTCTTCATTGCCGATTTCGGGTTATTTCTGCACCATATCGGCTCCGGCCGTAACCCCGGCATGACTCTGGAAGAGCCAAGCCACCTCCGTGATCGCGACGTGCTACGCTCGTGCCTCTACCAAAGCAAAGAAAAATTGAAATAATAAAGGCTGGACTTTGGCCGTTCTTATAGACACCTGTCCTTTAGTAAACAGCCTATGAAAACAGGGCATTCCACACTCCTCTGCTATATAATACCATCTTTACCTCATCCGGTTTCGGCTGTCTACTTCCGGAATCGGTACCGAGGTAAGATGTTATTTTTAATACACGTCCATGATTTACACTTCACAAGACTTACACGAATCTCCCGCCAAAACTATCCTATACTAATACTTCCAAACTAACTTGAATTAAGCCCCTTCTCAAAACTATTCAGTCAGTCTTTAACTTTTACCTTATACCCTTATTCGAAGCCGAAAAAAAAATCCCGTTTATTTGGCTCACGAAATCATTTACTGCAGATTAATTCAATACGTACAGATCCCAAAATATTAAAAGTGAATATCAATTAAGCCATAGGGAAATAAAAGATGAATTTCAGGGGTTGTCTTATCTTATATAATGATATATTTGAAACTGGCAATCATATGTTATCTTTTGAACGGAAGACAACCTGGATGATTAATGAGATGTTTAAAAATATCATTTCAAGCGTAGTGCAATTCTGTTTTGTTTTTTGTTTTTATATATAAAATTCTAATAGGACGTTGTGGAGATTACTGTTCATAAGGCTGTGCTTAATTGTCAACAAATAATAATCTGAGTGTAATATTCTGATTGGGGGACGTATCTAGATTAGTGATAAAACTAATAATATAATCAAAGATTTTAATTACTAGGACAGATTTAAGAAATTAGGATTAACTACTCTACTAGAAAGATAAATGAGAAGTGAACAAATGAAATGTTAAAGATAGTTAATGAAATTTCTTATCATCATAGACATCTTTCTTGTATTGTGACCGCCAGGACTTGTTCAATATAGCTTGCAGCATTCTTGTGTAGTTGCTGTCAAGCTTTTTCTCCAGTATTGAACAAGTCCTGGAGGCAACACCCCATAAAACAACAGCTATACGGCCACCTACCACCTATCACGAAAAATATCAAAGTTAGACGAACCAGACATACAGGTTAAAGCTGGAGAAGTATGGAGGAGCTCATAAGTGATGTACTCCTATGGATCCCTTTACATGGCCGAGCAAAGGCAGGGCGATCAGCTTGCACCTACATACAGCAGCTCTGTGAGGATACAGGGTGTAGCCCTGATGACCTGCCGGAGGCAATGAACGATAGGGAGGGGTGGCGATAGAGGGTTAGGGATATCCGTGCTGATGGCACGACAAAATGAGATGATGATAGACATCTTATTTTCATATTTTCTCGTTGAACTAGTAATTTACAGTAAAGAAAGATTAAAGAAATTAAGTCTTCTACCCATTCGAACGTTTTGCAAATAAGATAATAGGTTTCTGGACAAACTGTAAGATCCAATCTGAATTAAGAATTGTGTAAAAAGATAATATTAAAGTAGATGGTTTCAGAAAAAAAAGGACTTTTTTGGAACTATTGAATAAATTACATAACATCATATTTACCAACCCCTCCGCTCGGGCAGGATATGACACAAGGTCAATTTTTAAGTTTAACAGGTTTGAATTCAGAGTTTTCCTTCTCCTAAACTAGATGCCTCAGCAAGGCTGAAGAACTCAGTCTGCCCTACTATTTACCCATAGCTGGAGGGAGAATAATTGGATTAATACCTTTCCCAAGGGTATTAGTGCTATATGAAATGCAATCATTCTCGTCCAGGATTTGAACCCGTGTCGCCGTCTCCATTTCCTACGACGATAACCATTACACCACAAGCACCTCCTTACATAACATCCTTGGATAGGTATATTATAGAGCAATTATAGCATATCTTCTCTGGAAAAAAATTTTTCTGTTTATATTAGAAGTTAGAAAGAAGTTAGAAAAAATAATAATCAAGACCCAACGGAAAAATCTAGTAATGTCCTGGATTGACCACAAAGCAGCATATGACAGTCTTGCAAAGCTAGATTATAAACTGCCTCCAAATGTACAATATATCAGACGAAGTCATAAAATTTATCGAGAAAATCAGGAAAACATGGAGAGTGGAATTGACAGCGGGAAGGAAAAGCTTTGCTGAAGCGAAGATCCAGAGATGTATATTTGAGGGAGATGCGCTATTACAAATATTAGTTATCACAACTACTATTTGTAATAGCGATGATTCCACTCAACTACATACTCAGAAAATCCATATCCGGAGACAAACTCAGTTAAAAGTTCAATCATCTAATGTACATGGGCGGCATACAACTGTTTTTAATTTACTAAGCTTTTTACTTAGATGTAGCACAAGGCCGCATGAATGGGGCACCCAATGAGAATCGAACTCACTCGTGTAGGTTTGCTAGCCTAACATGCTAACCATTACACCACCCGAGATGCCCAGCGACATAAAACTGTTTGCCAAAAGCGAAAAAGATTGGGGAAATCTAATACACGCAGTGAGAATATACAGTCAGCACATAAGGACAGAATTTGGCATAGAAATATGTCATGCTAATAAGGAAAAGCGGGAAACGACACATGTCAGAAAGAATGCAACTACCAAACCCAGGAAAAATTAGAAAGCTCCGAGGAAAGGAAACGTACAAATATTTGGGAATATTGGAAGCTGACACCATCAAATAAGTAGAGATCAAAGAAAAAAATTAAAAGAGTATTTCAGAAGAATGCGAAATCTACTGGAAACAAAACTATATTGCAGGAACCTTATAAAAGGGACAAATACCTGGACTGCCCCTCTGGTAAGATACACGGGACCATTTTTAAAGAGGACAAGAGAAGAACTTGAACAATGGGACCTGAGAATATGCAAACTAATAACCATGCTTAAGACCTTACACCCTGGAGATGATATTGAGAGACAATATGTTTCAATAAAAGAAGGAAAATAAGGACCTACCAGAATTGAAGACAGCGTTGAAACATCGATATTATAACTCAAAGACTACATACAAAAGCGTCTAGGAAGACTGATTACATCCTCCAGAAACAATACGGACGACACAAGTACTAACCAACGGCAACAACCAGAAAAAATGGGAAGAAAAACAATTCTATGGATGTGTCAAATGACTAACAACTGACAACTCACACGAGAAACCGTGGGCGTGGTTAAGAATGGGAAACCTTAGCTGAGAAACTGAATCTCTTCTAACAGCAGCACTAAACAACGCCATAAGGACAAACCATAATAAAGCTAGAATAGATAAGACGAAACAAATAGATAAGACGAAACAAAACAGCAGATGTAGGTTATGTGGTGACAGAGACTAAACGATCAATCACATAAGCGAGTACAGCAAATTAGCACCGAAAGTGTATAAGACTAGGCATGACTGGACGCCCAAGGTGATCCACCGGGAATTGTGCAAGAAACTGAAGTTTGACCATATAAACAAACGATATATGGGCAACGTAGAATTTGAGATACAAACGGATCACCTACTCTCGGTCAGAGAGAACTCGCAGAACAGAAGTTTGACCATATGAACAAATGGTATATGTGCAACGTAGAATCTGTCCTGGAGAATGATACACAAAATCCTCTCGGGTTTTGAGATAAAAGCGGAACACATAATCTCGGCGAGACGACGAGATATTTTAATAATCAACCAAAAATAGAACTGGCTGAATTGAGGACATTGCTTTCCCGGCAGATCACAGAGTAAAGTTGAAAAAAAGCGAATGAAAGGTTAAGGATCTGGACCTTGTGAGGGGAACCGAAAAAAACCCCGCGGATCATGAAAGTGACGGTAACACCATTTGTAATTAGTGGTCTTGGTACAATGACCACAGGATTATTACTGGAAATGGAGGACTTGAAAATAAGAAGACAAATAGTGGGCATCAAAACTACAGTATTTTATGAGATTTGCTAAAATACTGAGAAGTGTCCTGGAGACTTGACCAGACTTGTTGTCACTCAAAATCCATTGAGTAAGCATCGGCTAACACTAATAGGAAAAATTCGAAAAGTAGTTACAATAATATAGAAAAGTTAATGATCACAGAAACGTTTAAATTTCATGATGCATTTTGAAATTAAAGTCACGTACAACGTACGGTGACAATATAAGTAATGTTAATATGACAAGTAAACAAGAAATTATATGAATTGTCAAAAGCATTTTCCTAACATTAAAAAAACACCCCTATTTAATGGACATTCCACTTAGTACGAATGAAATTCATTTCAAGCTTTAATTAATATCTTATTTTTCACATACTTCCCGTAAATATATATCTCTGTAACTCTTTTTTCGTTTTTTAGCATAGTCAGCGACGACCGATATGCCAGAGATGGCTAATCGTCAGATAGAGAGGGAAAAACACAAAACCGTACATAACCCGATGTGTTAGGACCTATGTTTCTTTATTTGCTCCATTTAGTTTCTCATGCCGCAGAAGTAGATGGAAATGGACATTGGACACAACGTTATGGATGGATTCTTCTTTCCTGTTGGAACTGGTTCCTTCTGTATTTTTGATTGGGTCTCTGCTATCAAAAGAGAAAGCAATCGAAAAGCCTATCGACTTTTATTAGAGTTTTCCCAACTCTAACTCCTGCGTCGTATAATTGGTATTGTAAGTAGAGCTCTGGCCACCATTTTGATGACTGTTTAAATCTGGATCCTTTAGCAAGTTCTGATTAACGGCTGTTTTCTGTCTGGGTGTCTCAGATGTAGCATATATATTTACACTAAGGTAACCAGAAGAGATGTTGAACTTCATAAACTCTTTACGTTCTCCTTTTTGAAAGGTTTCTATTTCGATACGTATACAATATTTTTAAATTAAATATATTACATATATTTTATATAATAGGGCAATTAAAATCTAAATTATGTAGAAAAAACGTATTGAGGATCTATATATAATGCCTGGCACACCACATGATATAATGAAATCTTCACTTATCTTCAATATATTTGGTGCCTTCATGGCAATTACAGTCGGCCAAAACCTTCTTTAGGAAGCCATTTTATTGTATATAGCAGCCATATTATTACCAAAGCAATCATGTTTTAAATAGATAGATTTGAAAAGATGCCATATCGATGCTTTCAGCGAAATAATTCATTCTGTAAACACGGGATGTATTTGAGATCCAAAAAAAAAATAAAAATAAAGATAAAATAACGCACTATCCAACAATGAGGTAACACTATTTTTTAATCCACTTTTAATTGTCAATTCCTTCTGTAGTTGAGGAAGTTAGCAGTATCATATGTTCACATAAACAAGCTCGAACTCTGAGCAGATATATACCGCCAACTCCTCGAGGCTTCTAACTACGTTAATTGTCTCCCCTTCAGACAGTTAAGACCTCCCCAAAATAATATGAATTCTATACGACCGTTTGATTCGGTTTGTTTTTATGGAATATCAACCATTGTAGATTATTTTATACCAGATCCGCTTTAAACATATATGTCAAATATATTATATTTGTAAACGCATTTTGTTAATAAAGTTTTACAATCCTGAGTTCATTCTTTGGCTCCTAGTTAAATGGTTCTAATTATTGTTACGTATCATTAACAGTTCAATTAAATATCGGCCATTTATTTACACATGATTAAAAGATCAAGCAGTTCCATTTCAAGCAAGTCAATTTAGCATAGGTCAACAAATTCTGGGGCGCTAGAATACACCGACTGCACCTCTGCAGAGGGGTAAAAAAACGAGTGTCCTGTGATGACACTAAACAATCTGATGGTGAGGTTCCAATGATGCTTGGTCTTTGTGAAATAAGGAGCACCCTTTGATTGCTACTACTCCCAGGTCCACTCTAGCCCTGAATGGTAGCACCTGGCAGGGCCCTATCTATGGTTTAAATAGAACTAAACATTCTTATGCTAAAGTGAATTGTTTGAATAAGAACTGTTAGATTGAAATGTTTTTGACAATTAAACTGTGTACTCATGTTAAACGGAATCGTTTGAAATAGAACTGAATATTTGCATAAAATGGATTTGTCGTTAAGTAACCTAAAGAGGTTGATATGCCATAAGGCCAAACCAACCAAATCTAAATGGTTCCAAATACTGCTTTGTATCACTAAAAGTTCAATTTAACATTAGACATTTGTTTACACAGATTAAAATGATCAAACAATTTTATTTCAAAGTTACACACAGATGTATGGTGTGCAGTATTCCAATCTGATGTTAGTTATTCATATACAATTATATACAATAAGTTGGCGACTGTAGTCGAGGGCGAACTGAAGGCACTCTTGTAAATGGCTACTACAATAAGGTGCAGGGAAGAACGCTACTTCTTTCTTTGGATTGCTCCACTCAACTCTAGATACGTACCTTATAATGATGAGTGTCAAAGAAGGAAGCATCAAGTATCATTTTTTTCAGTCTATACTATGTCTCGACCTGGGATTGAACCTTAGGCTCCCGAAAACTCTAAGCATTCTGTCAATGGGCCAGATACGATCGTGTGCAAAATTAGCCTCTTCAGAATAACCTACATGAAAAATGTAAATAAGAACGTAAATAACCTAAAATGTGTTGACATGCCATTAAAACCTATTAATCAATCAATTAACAATAATATATCCTTCATTTTGAGAAATGAAATGTACTGATTCAGATTCACCTTTGAAATTCACAATACTTTTTTTTAAATTGAAAATCAGTCTTAAAAGCCGTACTGTAGCCACCAGTAATTATGAAAATAAAGCGTTTATGAACCTCTTTCTCGCTATAAAAACACAAACATCTCCACAAAGACCATTTTATTTTCCTTCTTGTATTCAAGGATAACCTTCGTGGTTTTATATACTTCTAGATATTTTGCTGACACTCGCATTATGCAAATCTTGTCGAATGAATTGAGCATTATGGTATCAGGTAAGGCAAATTGTAAACAAACAAAAACTACAACAGAATGCCTTATAATTTCCGAACTGACACGGGTGGCCTGCAGGCTGAGCGGTATGATTCTATGTGTAACGTAAAGTTTAGTTGGTTTCGATCCCAGCTTCAAGTGTCGTACGTGTCTAGCCATACTGAAGAGTTGTGATACAGCGAAACTGTCTGTCTGGGGATGATATATACATATATATATATATGGAAGCGTATGTAGTGGGGTGAAGGGACGATTAGTGTAGCAGTTATTGTAGGAAATGTACGTGGGTCTTTTCGTTTTACATCAAGCTAATGTCCATGAAAAATCGTTCTGTTATTACCTTTACAATGAGTACATAGAAGAAGCTTATTCTTTGGAACGCAAAAGACGTAGAAGAGAGAAAAATCTTTTATCAAACCAGCAGTACTCTGTTAAAATAATTAAACTATTATATCAAATATATTTTATTGCGTCTTCTGAAAAAATTAACCGAGTGTTATAAAGTTACACTTTTAAGAAATTTAAGTGATTAACTCTTAAAATGTTTATAGTGTTTTGTTTACTCCTGGTTTTCTCATTAAGCAATCAGCATTATAATAAAAAAAAGTCGATAGCATAGATTCCATACTCTCTCTGTCTGTCTTTCTGTTTCTCTTTGTCTCTGTCAGTCTTTCTCTTTCTAAGCCTCCGTATCAATTGAGGACCAGTTTAGACAAGTCCTCTAGACGGTATCCACAAAGCTGATGAATATAAGTTTTTGTTGGTCGGTTAACACTGGTGTGTCAGGAAAAGTAGTTCATAGAAGGTCACTCATGATTTTGACTTTTCTTCTCTAGCAATGCTCATCCTATGTTGTTCATCATATTTGTATAGTTTGATAGATGCAAATTATGTCTGTTCAGCTGCTGTTTTCTTGTTGTTTTTGTTTCCTAGACTTCTTCAAAACAGTACGCAACATCCTGATGCAATTCCCGTCTAGCAGTTATTCCTGGAAGTCCAATAGGTACAATCATACCATAGATATTACGCACCTACAACTTGGATGGCTTGCCTTCTTATTTTATCAAAGACTAGGAACACCCCACGAAAAAAACAGTTGTACGGCCATTTACCTCCCATCTCCAAAACCATACAAATAAGACGAACAAAACAAACGTACAGGACACTGCTGGAGGAGAAAGCGTAAATAATTTGTAACGATCTTCTATGGAATCTTACACATGCACCTGCCACAGTTGTCCGAATACCAAGATCTTACCTTCAACAGCTAAGTGCAAACACAAGATGTATTCTAGAGTACCTACCGGGAGCAATGTTGGATAGGGATGAACTGAGTTAGAGAGTTAGGGAAATTCATGTTAGTTGCTTGTCTTGATGATATATATATATATATATATATATATATTTATTTGTGAGTGTGTGTGTGTGTGTGTGTGTGTGTGTGTGTGTGTGTGTGTGTGTGTGTGTGAATAACCTGAAGACCTTCCTATAACCCTTATTATATATATTTACTCAAAATTAATTATTTTAATAAGACAATCCATTATTTCATTTCGACAAGTTTAGTATTTTAATTCTATATGATTACTCACGTCTTGTAGCAAAATGAATTTCGGGCCTTTTAGATTTATTGCACCAATATATTAAAGAATTTGATTATGTGTAAAGTATATACCTCACATTATAAATAATGATATAGAAAACGTAAATGTCTGATTTTAACTGTTAATTTCAAAGAGTTTTTTTTTTTCTTTTTATTATTTCTTGAAAGTAACCGTTATCACCATTACAGACGTAATAGTAAGTTGAATTCGAATTTGGGTGAGTAAGCATTAAATGCGACTTTGTATCCAAGTAGTTGCTTGGTTAAAATAGCCCATTAAATCAAACTTGCCATAAACTTTTGGTACATTTAAAAGGCTGAAAAAAATACGGAAAAGTTTATTTCACTTGTCAGAGAAAATAAAAGTTAACAATTAGGCAGCTTTAATTCAATGTAAATGTCATTTCTGAATAGCTCACCGTATCTTAATAGTAGTTGAATTGTTGATGATAACTTTGCATTTTCCTAATGATGTAAATCAATGAAAATCGGAGGAAAATCAAGATCAGCAAATTGCGCAAAATAATTCAATAGATTTGGCCGTTTGCCAGTATAATCATTTTGTGTTACTTCCCCAACGTAATTGCATAGTCGAAATAAAGAATTTCTACTCACAATCTTCGATTTTTCCAATATCGATATTTCTTCTTTATGCGGAGAAGACAAACGCTGCAAACAGGAAATGATAGTTTACGTTTGGGTAAATAATCAAGTCATTTTAAAAGGAATTTTTAAAGATGTCGTGCAGCATTTTACAACATATTCTCATCATTTTGCTGATTAAATGGCTATACATATTTTTAGCCCTTTAAAAGCATGATCGGTCCTCTCGATAAAAATAGGATAAAAAAATGTTTTGATGATTTTTTTTTTGTTCTTATCACCTCTAAAACCTTCCTCTAGTTTGGCATTTTATTCAGATTAGAATAATATTTATTTTTTCTGGATTGAGAAGTTGGTGATTCTATTTGCAACATAAATTCTATGTTGAAATGATGTCTGAATTTATATCATATAGCGACATCTCGTTGGATAATCCTTTTTTCTTCAGATTGCCATTGACGACTTATTTTTCTCTCAAACCCAATATTGCTCTGTCTTCTTTATCTTATGCTATTCACTGGGATGGATAGCAAATACGAAGTCTTCTTTTCGCCTGTTCACTTATAACTTCATAAATTTTAACCACAACGGTTGGATGCGCTTGACCATATGGACCAAAAACCAAAATTGCAACCTATGATTTGGACTGGTCTCTGCTACCTAACTTAGAATTGATATCTATCTTCTATCTTATAGGATTTTATTCACCTGACTTTATAAATTAAACTTGTCTTGTAGGTCAATATCTGTCAATTAGATTCAGTTGACTCAGTGCAACTTTCCAGCTGTTATAACGATTATTCGAATTCAACACGAGATGTTAAAAATTGATCTAACCAATTGATTAAGTAATATTTCTACTATGTATGTAAATTTCCTTTGTTTTGATTTGCATATGCTATCTTTGAAGGGAAATAAGTGTTTTTATTTCATTTTAAAAACTGTAAACAAGATATTTTAAAAGGAATTTTTTTAGAGGTTGTACTGCATTTCATGACATTACTGTCGACATTTTCTTAGATTAAATAACTATTGAGGTTTTTAGCTCTTCTGAAATTAATTGGGCCCGTCAAAAAAAAAAAAAAAAAAAAAGAAAAGAAGAAAAAGCGCGACTAATTTTGTGTGGCTAGCATTAAAAATAAAATTCTTCTTCTTAGGCAATTATTCAAGTATTGATTTTAAAAAAATGTCATGAGAGTCTGTCTACAATATAAATGCCGTTTGGGTAAGAGCTCTCACTTTCTGAAATGAATATACACAAGTTACATTTTCCTTATCATCAATTTCAAATTCGAAATTTAAATTAAAGTCAGTGATAGTTTTGACATTGTATTATTGTAATTAGGAAATCTATTTCAAAACGATAGAAAATCAATTTTTTTTTTCACATTTGACAAAATCTTTGAATAATTTAAAGTCTTTAATTTGCAATTTTCTTTCTTTAAAATTAAGTTTTGTTCCTTTTCCCTTCGTTGCTTCTCGTATTCATTTCAGCATTTACTTCTTTGTGTATCCAGGATTTTGTGGTGATTATCTCACCAAGAGGAAGAAAATATCGAAATAAACAGAAGAGAGAGCAACTATAAATAGCCGACTATCCAGCTAAAAACAGCCGTATTAATAAACATTTTAACGAAAACACCCCCCCACTCATATATATAGGTATCGATATCTAGATAAAGATATACATACACACACACACAAGTATATATATATATATATATATATATATATATATATATATATATATGTATATGGATTCTTCATTCCGAGTAAATCCGGAGTAGGGAACAATTTAATTAATCAAAATTCGAATATCTAAATTTTCCTGGTGAAGAGGTCAATGTAAATAATTTCAGAGAGCAAATATTTCAAGAAAAACCAAAAGTTCTTCATTCATATCAATGCTCTTAACTGGATGGAAATAAATTTATAATCCTAATGTGACCGTACAAGAATCCTGAATTTCTGACGTGTGTCAAATTTCTTTGGTGTGTCAAATCAATTTTATGGCTTTCAGGTCTTAGAAATAAAACGTCTTCATATATATATATATATATATATATATATATATATATATATATATATATATATATTGGCGCTGAATTCATTTATTTCAAATTAGTCCTTAACAAGGCCTTTTCCAATGAGACACTTATCGAATCAAAATTTGCATTGATCACACTTTAATAAGACTATTTTCTGACTCGTATCAAACACTAACCAATGATATCAGCTTAAAACATACTGACTCTATTCCCTGTTGATAGATAAGACAATTTCCCTAATAAAAATGAGACGTGGATAAGACATTAAAATACATTTGATGGTGAGGCTCCAGTTTTAGAGATGAATGGAGTGTTAAGTAGCCCTTTCATTGTCACTACTACCTGATCTACTGGGACTGTTAGAGCTTGTTATGATCTCATCTTTCGAGCCATAGTGGCATCATGGCTAAATTGCTAGGCAGTGGCCTCGAAGTTTGAGAGCTCGAACTCCAGTAGCACTAATACGTTCACTTTCAGACTAATACTCTTAGGAAAGGTATGAAACACTTATTCCTGCTGCAATAGGATAGATAGTATCAGGAGACTGCGGAATCGTAGTACACGAGATTGAACTCCAGTCACACTATTTCGTTAACTTTCGGGCAAATACCCTTGGGAGAGTTATGGACCCCCTTTATCCTTCCATCTATGGGATAAATAGTACCACAACTTTCTTTCTAAAATGATGGATTTTGTATTAAATATCCCGAAAATTTGATATGCCTTAAAGAAGAAACAAACAATAGATAGTATCACTGCTTCTCGTTCACAAAGATAACTTAAGCATAATATAACCCACGAAGGTTGATAAGCACTTAAACAAAGAAACCAACTGAAACGATCCTGGGATGAAAGGGAACTGTTTGAAAACTATTTTTATTTAAGAGAATAATTGATACCATTAATACTTAAACTACTGTTTATTATTATTAACTTGAACCCATATTGCTCTTTACAAATTATCTGTATTAGATTGGAATATTGATGGTGCAGGCTTTAGTTCTTTCTCAGTGTTGCACTACCTGTTAGGCACAAATGGATGGGTTAAATAGATCTGATGAATATTTGATATTATATAACGGCAAATTATTTACATCAAAACCGTTACTTGAAGTTATAATTATTTAGTCAGGATTATTATTATTATTATTATTATTATTATTATTATTTACCAGATATTGGCATAATGGTTAGAGTGTTCGCCGATGGTCAGGGAGACTGGTGTTCAATCCCAAGTCGAGTCATACCAAAGCTTCAAAAATGGTACTTGATGCTGGCTTGCTTAACTCTCAGCGTTATCAGGGTAAAGTGTGTTAAGTATCACCCACCTTTTCCACAAAATGAACGAGTCAATCTGCCATATATAGAAGTAGCTAGTAATACCAGGGCAGACTCGAACCTTCAGTTTTTTGTCTGAGTTCAATTTGAAAAAGTAAGTTGTTTTATTGTTAAAATTGTTATTGCTTCGAAAAGTATTGTTATTTGTTGGAATTTTTTGTTACTGTTTTTGAACTGTTATTATTGTTGACTGCCCCTCCCCCAAACAATTGTTATTTTGTTTGTTGAGGGGGGTCAACTCTTGTTACCTTTGGAAAAAAAAAAACGATACATCATTTCATTTCAACATTGGATCATTAACACGTTTCTCACACGAATTATAACAAGAACATTTGTTTTGTTTTTCTCGCCTAGTTGCTTGGTAAGCAACTATGGCAGAGGCCACATCTCCATCACAATCACCATCACCGTCACTCACTGATATCTTCGACGGACTAACGCCCCCCTCAAAGCCGGAAAACAAATGGCCATCACTTTCGCCGGCCAGTACCATTCCGCCAGCCCAAAAAGTCCCCTCACTACCAGCATCATGGACGGAGAAAATCACCTCCCAAAAATGCCCGAAAAATTTTAAAGAAATTAGGGCAAAATATGAAAAATACTTTGAAGGGAATAGGATTCTTCCTATTCCCGAACTAGTCAACGAAGTCCAACCAAAAATCATATCATTCGTTGTAACCGATTTAAAATCCCGGAGGTTGGCCGGGATTAAGAAAGACATTTTTGAAGGCTTACTGAGGGCAGCAGACATCCCAGCCAAATACTACTGCAGACGCAGCTTCGCAACATGGGATGTATTGTTGCCATCAGAGGACATAGCCAAAAAACTGGCCAGCGAAAGTGTTAATTCAAAATACTTTCGACTACAGCCCGAATACATGGGTCGGCGAAGGATCAAAGTAACAATTTGCAATGTCCCCATCCAGCTTAATGAAGAAGTTTTGGCCGCATTCTTAACAATTCATGGGGACATTGAAAACATAGAAAAATGCAAATCGGCCAACGGCACAGCACATGGGGATTATATTTTCACCATGTGTCTGGATAGAGGGGGGTTCACAGCCATACCCCACGTACTTGAGTACGAAAACCAAGTCATGACAGTGGTAGTTGAGGGCAGGAAGCCCCAGTGCTGGAATTGTAAGCAGCTGGGGCACTTCTCAAAATCCTGCCCTCAAAAGACCACTAAAACAACACCGACCACAACAACAACAATAGCAAAAACAACGACAACTATAGCAGCGGCAGCAGCAGCAGCAGAAGCGGTGACCGTGGCCGAGCCAAGGGAAAAACCTGGGGACAGCCCCAACAAAGAAGAGGGCTGGACCCAAGTAGTGAAGGGGGGAAAAAAGAAAAAAAAACCCATCAAAGAACCAGCAAAACAAACCCCCATCAAAGAACCAGCAACAGCAACAGTTGCAAACAAACCAAACATCACCACGACTGCTAAAATTGACTCTAGTAGTACTCCTAGCACAAGCACAGCCAAACCATCATCATCATCGACATCTGGAAAATCATCATCATCATCATCGTCATCTACAAAAAAGAAAAGTAAAGAAAAAAATATTGAAAATGAACCCATGGATTGCACCATAAACCTAAAGCGACGAAGGGATAGTGGGGACTCAGTAGCTGGGGAGGGGGAGAAAAAACATATAAAGGGACCAGCAAAAGTAACACCAACACAGTCCCAAACACCCTCCCAACCTCAAGAAAAGGGCGAAAAAATTGAAAGACCAGCCCAAATTATTCCTCCCCCACAAAAACATCAAAATACCCCAGCACACCTCTCTGACTTCCCACTTTCCCCAAAATCACCTTCACTCTCACCAATCAGAACCCCTAAGCTCCTTACACGGGCACAATCGGTGACCAGGGAGTCACCAACAGCAGCAGCATCACCATCATCAACAGAAGTCAAGCCAAGGTCACGGTCGGCTTCAAACGAAGTCCGACGTGCCTTCACCGCTTTTCATTTCTGCGAGGACATCTTCGAGCCCCCAAACATGGACCACATTTTAAAAAAAACTTTAAAACCCCTATCATCACTTAAAAAAATAGACGGCAAGGACATCACCAACCCGTATCTTTTTAAGAGTGCCGCAATGGTGACCACATTCGTCCGTTCGGCTGGACCCCGAACCAAAGAGCTTTGGCACTTTCTTGAGGGGGCCAGTCGAGCGGACGCAATGTTGGCGGATTTGCGCCACCAAAGTTTAAAAAAATTGCTTCCTTTTTGTTCGGGCAGGGTCCCGATTTTAGTTCACCCTACCTTCTATAGGTCCCTAAAATTGCGGTACCCCGTGGATGTCGGTGGAATTACCAGGGACGACCGAGTAAGTACTGAGCTCGGCACCGGATCCCTGCGTCAGGCCGTCGGCATCCTTACTCCCAAGGATTTCCGGCCCGTAGTCGACACTGAGTAAGGTAAGTGGGATTGATGGCTCTAAACCTTGCTACTTTGAATGTGAGGGGATTGAGGGATCCGGGCAAGTGTACGCGCTTGCTTGGTGAACTTAAAACTCTCGGCGTAGATGTTGCTGCAGTGCAGGAAACCCACTTCACTTGCGGTGCCGACTGTCGTGTGCTGGAAAGCGATTTTAACGTTTTCTCAGCATACGGCAGCCGTACCAGCGTTGGGGTTTCTTTGCTAGTTGGACGCAGCCTTGATGCTGATGTTGACGTTGTTTTTGCAGGTGACGGGGGCCGACTGGTTGTGGCCGATGTTGCCGTGAAAAGTTTCAAGTTTCGTCTGGTTGCGGTTTATGCGCCCAATATCGTTGTGGAGAGGGTTTCCTTTTTTCGTCGGTTGGCGCCGTTCCTGGACGATACGAAGCGGCTAGTTTTAATGGGTGATTGGAATGCGATCCTTGATCCCAAGATAGATAAGGTCGGGCGGGGAGCTAGGCGTGTGGGAAGGTGTGAAAGCAGCCTTGCCGGCCTCATGACTCGTCATGACCTCGTCGACAGGTTTCGTCTGGATCACCCAGGGCGGGAGATGTGGACGTGGCTAGATAGTTCGCCCTCTGCCAAAGTAGGCTCCTACTTGGACAGAGTGTTAGTGAGACGAGCTGACATTGATTTTGTTAGTTGTCCCACGTTCCACTTGATAGCGTGGACTGACCATAAACTTGTTAGAGTCAGTCTACGGTTAGCAAATAGGCCTAGTCTGGCCGGCTACTGGAAGTTCAATACCTCCTTACTGGAGATACGGGACTTCCGGGACCGGTTGGAATCCCTAATTCAGCGGGCGTTAGTGGGGGCGGTTACCGGGAATAGGTGGTGGGGATCTCTTAAACATAGGATTAGAGATTTCGCTACCAAGTACGGTCGACAGCTCAACCTAGATAGGACCGCGGAAGCGAAATCTATAGACGATAGACTTTCCCGGGCGGTGGCTGGGGGGGACTCCCTAAACGTAGAGCTAGCTAGGGGGGACCTTGAGCGCGAGAGTAGCGAGCGCTACAAGGGATACGTAGTTAGATCTAGGTTAAAGAGAGTTCTCAACGAAGCTGTGAAAACGAACGCGACTGCGCGTGAAGAAGAAGTGCGAAGGTTCCCCGATCGGTATATCGGTTCTGTCAAGGCCCCGGATGGGCGACTGCTGCGATCGGCTCGCGAGATTCGTGACGCCTTTCGGGCGCACTTTCGGGATCGCTTTGCCCGCTGTACTGATCTCCCGCTCCGGGAGTTTCGTAGCTATCTTGCCGACTTTCCCCGCCTTGGGGTGGCTGAAGCGGCTAGCTGCGAGGGTGTGGTTACTGAATGTGAAGTCCGTGACGCGTTGAAGCAGGTCGGCCTCAACAAGTCGCCGGGACTAGATGGTTTGCCCTACGAAGTGTACTTGAGGATGTCGCACATGTTTGTGCCTATTCTGACGGATATGTTCAACCATTGGTTCGCCCAGGGAGCCATCCCTGGTAGCGTTACCAAGGGCGTGATCACATTGCTGAAGAAAGGTGGCAGGCATGTTTGGGAGGGTTTAGACGATTACAGGCCCATAACTCTGCTTAACACAGAGTTAAAGATTTTGGCCCGGGTCTTAGCGAATCGTTTACAGCTTGTCATTAGCGATCTGATCGGCTCTGAGCAGACTTTTGCTGTGAAGGGAAGATCGATCCAGGACAACCTGCACTTGATTCGCGAGGTCCTAGAGGGTATAGAAGACGGCACCGAGGCCGCGCTGATCAGTTTAGATCAGTCCAAGGCCTTCGATAGGGTTGACCATCGGTTTTTGGCGACTGTTTTGGAGACTGCCGGATTCAAACCGGAGTTCCGCAGATGGATTAGCATGATGTACCACAACCCTCAGGCAGTGGTGCAGGTGAACGGAAGGCGTTCGACGGTGTTCGCGGTCGAGCGGTCGGTCCGGCAGGGCTGCCCGTTGTCTCCTCTTCTCTATGTCCTAGCTTTGGAGCCCCTGCTCCGTAGGCTTAGGGATAGGACGGCAAATCCGGCCCTGCGCGGTGTCCCTTTTGCTGGCCCTCTTACGGCAAGGGTTTCCGCGTTCGCCGATGATATCACAGTGTTTGTATCCCGCCGTCTGGATATAAAGGCTGTGAAGAAGGCGGTTAGCGAGTACGAGCGGATTGCAGGAGCCAAGGTCAATTTTGACAAAAGCGAAGGTTTGCGGCTCGGTGCTTGGAGGGGTAGCAATACTCTTCCGGGGCCGTTCCGCTGGAGTGACGGACCCGTCCGCATCCTCGGGGTGTGGTTCGGGCCCGGCCTCCAACTGGAGCGAAATTGGTCGGAAATACAAGCCAAGGTGAATGCTCAGGTGGGAATCTGGCTTTCAAGGAGGTTGTCCTTAAAGGGCAGGGCGGAGGCGTGCGCCGTGTACGTCTTCCCCTTGATCCTTTACCGATTGGCTGTACTTCCTCTGCCTAAGGTAAATCGGTTGGCGCTGCAACGATCCCTTTCCAGATTGCTCTGGGGAGGTGCAAGGCCGATGGTCCGTAGGCAGGTCTGTATCCAACGTACACGCAACGGGGGTCTAGGTATGCCTGATCTGGAGAGCCACTGGCTTGCTGAAAGACTTGCATACCTGGGCAGAGCTTTGACGGGGGACGCAGTGTGGAGACTGAAGGCGAGTCGGACTTTTCCTCGCCTAAAGTCAGACCCAAAGGCTGAAGGTCGACGTAGGCCTTTGGGCGAAACACTGTTTGTCCGCGAGTGCCGAACGGCCCTTCGTAACCTTCTTGGGTCCAGTGACCTTTCACGGCCTCGAAAAGAACTATATCGGGAGCTAGTGGTGGGTTCCGCTTCTGATCCTCTCAGCGAGCGGCACGGCTGGACGACGGAGGAGATTCGCTCTCATTGGAATTGGGCGCCAGGATCGAGCTTCTTGAACAACTCCGAGTTCTCGCTCACCTGGCGACTTGTGCGAAATGCGTTACCCCTTGTCGGCTTGAACTACAAAGCGGGCCTGGCAGACATGCCCGATTGCGCTCGCTGCGGCAGTGGCTTGGAAGAAACGGCTGAGCACGCCTTCTACTACTGCGAGCGAGTTCGCCCGTTTTGGGATCACGTCGGCGAGTGGACGGCTCGCATCGAACCCAAACAGCTCGTGCTGCTCGACGTTGGTTACGTCGTGGACAACGTTCTTCCTCCGTATCAGGGTGAGAAGCGTGTGGTGTTTCTCGCGATCCTAGCTGTAGCTAGAATGGTGATTTGGACGACGCGAAACAAGGGATTGTATGACGATGCAAACTTTTCTCATCGTGATCTGATTTTGTATTTTCGGCATCAGCTGAGGGTCAAAATCAGATGCGATAGAAAACGCTTGGATCGCATAACATTCAGCAAAAGGTGGGTGAATGCAGCGAGCCTGGTCGTGCGAAAGGGAGCAACGTTGGAGTCATCCTTCCCTCCTCTGCCGGCTCATGGCGTCTACGGTACGGGTCCTTAGGGACCCCACCCCTGGTGAGTAAAACTGTTCCCTTTTTCTTTGGTACCCAGGTACCTAGTTAGCAGTATGTTTGTGAGTCATTGTCCCCGTCATCTAGTTGTTAGTTCTCAAGATCTTCCCCATCCCCATTATTTTTGTACCTCAATCCGTATCCCAGTCCACGTTTACTGAAGATCTTGAACATTCATATGTATAAAAATCATATCACCTACTTGTATTAACCCATACCGCGCCCGACCCCTAAATTCTTTTCACCCCTGTAGATTAGGATCCCTGCCCCACCTAGGGTAGGTCCGACTTGTTTCCGGTTCTTTCGCCCCGGAAAACAGTCGGCCTCCAATTTTATAGACGGGGGGATGGGAGGGCAACCAAACGGGGGATTTTTCCTTGTTTTTATATATATTTCGGGGTTTTTCTCCCATTCCCATCACATTCATTGTAAATAAATCATAAAATCATTCATGAATCTCGGGATTTTAAGTAGGACTTCTTCATAGAGCAAATGTGGTATTGTGGTGATTGTAGCGCAAAAGGCGATGGATGAATGGATATTTATTGTATTGTTGAATGGGTCGGCGAATGTGGCTAGCTAGGTCTCCTTAGTTTATATAGAAAAAGTATGACCGCTCCCTTCCCCTCCCCAAAAACTTCAAGGCCTTGTGCCTTCTGTGTACACTACACAGAAATAAAGCAGACTCGAACCTTCAGTTTTTTGTCTGAGTTCAATTTGACAAAGTAAGTTGTTTTATTGTTAAAATTGTTATTGCTTTGAAAAGTTTTGTTGTTTGTTGGAATTTTCTTGTTGCTGTTTTTGAACTATTATTGTTGACTGCCCCTCCCCCAAACAATTGTTATTTTGTTTGTTGAGGGGGGTCAACTCTTGTTACCTTTGGAAAAAAAAAAAACGATACATCATTTCATTTCAACATTGGATCATTAACACGTTTCTCACACGAATTATAACAAGAACATTTGTTTTGTTTTTCTCGCCTAGTTGCTTGGTAAGCAACTATGGCAGAGGCCACATCTCCATCACAATCACCATCACCGTCACTCACTGATATCTTCGACGGACTAACGCCCCCCTCAAAGCCGGAAAACAAATGGCCATCACTTTCGCCGGCCAGTACCATTCCGCCAGCCCAAAAAGTCCCCTCACTACCAGCATCATGGACGGAGAAAATCACCTCCCAAAAATGCCCGAAAAATTTTAAAGAAATTAGGGCAAAATATGAAAAATACTTTGAAGGGAATAGGATTCTTCCTATTCCCGAACTAGTCAACGAAGTCCAACCAAAAATCATATCATTCGTTGTAACCGATTTAAAATCCCGGAGGTTGGCCGGGATTAAGAAAGACATTTTTGAAGGCTTACTGAGGGCAGCAGACATCCCAGCCAAATACTACTGCAGACGCAGCTTCGCAACATGGGATGTATTGTTGCCATCAGAGGACATAGCCAAAAAACTGGCCAGCGAAAGTGTTAATTCAAAATACTTTCGACTACAGCCCGAATACATGGGTCGGCGAAGGATCAAAGTAACAATTTGCAATGTCCCCATCCAGCTTAATGAAGAAGTTTTGGCCGCATTCTTAACAATTCATGGGGACATTGAAAACATAGAAAAATGCAAATCGGCCAACGGCACAGCACATGGGGATTATATTTTCACCATGTGTCTGGATAGAGGGGGGTTCACAGCCATACCCCACGTACTTGAGTACGAAAACCAAGTCATGACAGTGGTAGTTGAGGGCAGGAAGCCCCAGTGCTGGAATTGTAAGCAGCTGGGGCACTTCTCAAAATCCTGCCCTCAAAAGACCACTAAAACAACACCGACCACAACAACAACAATAGCAAAAACAACGACAACTATAGCAGCGGCAGCAGCAGCAGCAGAAGCGGTGACCGTGGCCGAGCCAAGGGAAAAACCTGGGGACAGCCCCAACAAAGAAGAGGGCTGGACCCAAGTAGTGAAGGGGGGAAAAAAGAAAAAAAAACCCATCAAAGAACCAGCAAAACAAACCCCCATCAAAGAACCAGCAACAGCAACAGTTGCAAACAAACCAAACATCACCACGACTGCTAAAATTGACTCTAGTAGTACTCCTAGCACAAGCACAGCCAAACCATCATCATCATCGACATCTGGAAAATCATCATCATCATCATCGTCATCTACAAAAAAGAAAAGTAAAGAAAAAAATATTGAAAATGAACCCATGGATTGCACCATAAACCTAAAGCGACGAAGGGATAGTGGGGACTCAGTAGCTGGGGAGGGGGAGAAAAAACATATAAAGGGACCAGCAAAAGTAACACCAACACAGTCCCAAACACCCTCCCAACCTCAAGAAAAGGGCGAAAAAATTGAAAGACCAGCCCAAATTATTCCTCCCCCACAAAAACATCAAAATACCCCAGCACACCTCTCTGACTTCCCACTTTCCCCAAAATCACCTTCACTCTCACCAATCAGAACCCCTAAGCTCCTTACACGGGCACAATCGGTGACCAGGGAGTCACCAACAGCAGCAGCATCACCATCATCAACAGAAGTCAAGCCAAGGTCACGGTCGGCTTCAAACGAAGTCCGACGTGCCTTCACCGCTTTTCATTTCTGCGAGGACATCTTCGAGCCCCCAAACATGGACCACATTTTAAAAAAAACTTTAAAACCCCTATCATCACTTAAAAAAATAGACGGCAAGGACATCACCAACCCGTATCTTTTTAAGAGTGCCGCAATGGTGACCACATTCGTCCGTTCGGCTGGACCCCGAACCAAAGAGCTTTGGCACTTTCTTGAGGGGGCCAGTCGAGCGGACGCAATGTTGGCGGATTTGCGCCACCAAAGTTTAAAAAAATTGCTTCCTTTTTGTTCGGGCAGGGTCCCGATTTTAGTTCACCCTACCTTCTATAGGTCCCTAAAATTGCGGTACCCCGTGGATGTCGGTGGAATTACCAGGGACGACCGAGTAAGTACTGAGCTCGGCACCGGATCCCTGCGTCAGGCCGTCGGCATCCTTACTCCCAAGGATTTCCGGCCCGTAGTCGACACTGAGTAAGGTAAGTGGGATTGATGGCTCTAAACCTTGCTACTTTGAATGTGAGGGGATTGAGGGATCCGGGCAAGTGTACGCGCTTGCTTGGTGAACTTAAAACTCTCGGCGTAGATGTTGCTGCAGTGCAGGAAACCCACTTCACTTGCGGTGCCGACTGTCGTGTGCTGGAAAGCGATTTTAACGTTTTCTCAGCATACGGCAGCCGTACCAGCGTTGGGGTTTCTTTGCTAGTTGGACGCAGCCTTGATGCTGATGTTGACGTTGTTTTTGCAGGTGACGGGGGCCGACTGGTTGTGGCCGATGTTGCCGTGAAAAGTTTCAAGTTTCGTCTGGTTGCGGTTTATGCGCCCAATATCGTTGTGGAGAGGGTTTCCTTTTTTCGTCGGTTGGCGCCGTTCCTGGACGATACGAAGCGGCTAGTTTTAATGGGTGATTGGAATGCGATCCTTGATCCCAAGATAGATAAGGTCGGGCGGGGAGCTAGGCGTGTGGGAAGGTGTGAAAGCAGCCTTGCCGGCCTCATGACTCGTCATGACCTCGTCGACAGGTTTCGTCTGGATCACCCAGGGCGGGAGATGTGGACGTGGCTAGATAGTTCGCCCTCTGCCAAAGTAGGCTCCTACTTGGACAGAGTGTTAGTGAGACGAGCTGACATTGATTTTGTTAGTTGTCCCACGTTCCACTTGATAGCGTGGACTGACCATAAACTTGTTAGAGTCAGTCTACGGTTAGCAAATAGGCCTAGTCTGGCCGGCTACTGGAAGTTCAATACCTCCTTACTGGAGATACGGGACTTCCGGGACCGGCTAGAATCCCTAATTCAGCGGGCGTTAGTGGGGGCGGTTACCGGCAATAGGTGGTGGGGATCTCTTAAACATAGGATTAGAGATTTCGCTACCAAGTACGGTCAACAGCTCAACCTAGATAGGACCGCGGAAGCGAAATCTATAGACGATAGACTTTCCCGGGCGGTGGCTGGGGGGGACTCCCTAAACGTAGAGCTAGCTAGGGGGGACCTTGAGCGCGAGAGTAGCGAGCGCTACAAGGGATACGTAGTTAGATCTAGGTTAAAGAGAGTTCTCAACGAAGCTGTGAAAACGAACGCGACTGCGCGTGAAGAAGAAGTGCGAAGGTTCCCCGATCGGTATATCGGTTCTGTCAAGGCCCCGGATGGGCGACTGCTGCGATCGGCTCGCGAGATTCGTGACGCCTTTCGGGCGCACTTTCGGGATCGCTTTGCCCGCTGTACTGATCTCCCGCTCCGGGAGTTTCGTAGCTATCTTGCCGACTTTCCCCGCCTTGGGGTGGCTGAAGCGGCTAGCTGCGAGGGTGTGGTTACTGAATGTGAAGTCCGTGACGCGTTGAAGCAGGTCGGCCTCAACAAGTCGCCGGGACTAGATGGTTTGCCCTACGAAGTGTACTTGAGGATGTCGCACATGTTTGTGCCTATTCTGACGGATATGTTCAACCATTGGTTCGCCCAGGGAGCCATCCCTGGTAGCGTTACCAAGGGCGTGATCACATTGCTGAAGAAAGGTGGCAGGCATGTTTGGGAGGGTTTAGACGATTACAGGCCCATAACTCTGCTTAACACAGAGTTAAAGATTTTGGCCCGGGTCTTAGCGAATCGTTTACAGCTTGTCATTAGCGATCTGATCGGCTCTGAGCAGACTTTTGCTGTGAAGGGAAGATCGATCCAGGACAACCTGCACTTGATTCGCGAGGTCCTAGAGGGTATAGAAGACGGCACCGAGGCCGCGCTGATCAGTTTAGATCAGTCCAAGGCCTTCGATAGGGTTGACCATCGGTTTTTGGCGACTGTTTTGGAGACTGCCGGATTCAAACCGGAGTTCCGCAGATGGATTAGCATGATGTACCACAACCCTCAGGCAGTGGTGCAGGTGAACGGAAGGCGTTCGACGGTGTTCGCGGTCGAGCGGTCGGTCCGGCAGGGCTGCCCGTTGTCTCCTCTTCTCTATGTCCTAGCTTTGGAGCCCCTGCTCCGTAGGCTTAGGGATAGGACGGCAAATCCGGCCCTGCGCGGTGTCCCTTTTGCTGGCCCTCTTACGGCAAGGGTTTCCGCGTTCGCCGATGATATCACAGTGTTTGTATCCCGCCGTCTGGATATAAAGGCTGTGAAGAAGGCGGTTAGCGAGTACGAGCGGATTGCAGGAGCCAAGGTCAATTTTGACAAAAGCGAAGGTTTGCGGCTCGGTGCTTGGAGGGGTAGCAATACTCTTCCGGGGCCGTTCCGCTGGAGTGACGGACCCGTCCGCATCCTCGGGGTGTGGTTCGGGCCCGGCCTCCAACTGGAGCGAAATTGGTCGGAAATACAAGCCAAGGTGAATGCTCAGGTGGGAATCTGGCTTTCAAGGAGGTTGTCCTTAAAGGGCAGGGCGGAGGCGTGCGCCGTGTACGTCTTCCCCTTGATCCTTTACCGATTGGCTGTACTTCCTCTGCCTAAGGTAAATCGGTTGGCGCTGCAACGATCCCTTTCCAGATTGCTCTGGGGAGGTGCAAGGCCGATGGTCCGTAGGCAGGTCTGTATCCAACGTACACGCAACGGGGGTCTAGGTATGCCTGATCTGGAGAGCCACTGGCTTGCTGAAAGACTTGCATACCTGGGCAGAGCTTTGACGGGGGACGCAGTGTGGAGACTGAAGGCGAGTCGGACTTTTCCTCGCCTAAAGTCAGACCCAAAGGCTGAAGGTCGACGTAGGCCTTTGGGCGAAACACTGTTTGTCCGCGAGTGCCGAACGGCCCTTCGTAACCTTCTTGGGTCCAGTGACCTTTCACGGCCTCGAAAAGAACTATATCGGGAGCTAGTGGTGGGTTCCGCTTCTGATCCTCTCAGCGAGCGGCACGGCTGGACGACGGAGGAGATTCGCTCTCATTGGAATTGGGCGCCAGGATCGAGCTTCTTGAACAACTCCGAGTTCTCGCTCACCTGGCGACTTGTGCGAAATGCGTTACCCCTTGTCGGCTTGAACTACAAAGCGGGCCTGGCAGACATGCCCGATTGCGCTCGCTGCGGCAGTGGCTTGGAAGAAACGGCTGAGCACGCCTTCTACTACTGCGAGCGAGTTCGCCCGTTTTGGGATCACGTCGGCGAGTGGACGGCTCGCATCGAACCCAAACAGCTCGTGCTGCTCGACGTTGGTTACGTCGTGGACAACGTTCTTCCTCCGTATCAGGGTGAGAAGCGTGTGGTGTTTCTCGCGATCCTAGCTGTAGCTAGAATGGTGATTTGGACGACGCGAAACAAGGGATTGTATGACGATGCAAACTTTTCTCATCGTGATCTGATTTTGTATTTTCGGCATCAGCTGAGGGTCAAAATCAGATGCGATAGAAAACGCTTGGTTCGCATAACATTCAGCAAAAGGTGGGTGAATGCAGCGAGCCTGGTCGTGCGAAAGGGAGCAACGTTGGAGTCATCCTTCCCTCCTCTGCCGGCTCATGGAGTCTACGGTACGGGTCCTTAGGGACCCCACCCCTGGTAAGTAAAACTGTTCCCTTTTTTCTTTTGGTACCCAGGTACCTAGTTAGCAGTATGTTTGTGAGTCATTGTCCCCGTCATCTAGTTGTTAGTTCTCAAGATCTTCCCCATCCCCATTATTTTTGTACCTCAATCCGTATCCCAGTCCACGTTTACTGAAGATCTTGAACATTCATATGTATAAAAATCATATCACCTACTTGTATTAACCCATACCGTGCCCGACCCCTAAATTCTTTTCACCCCCGTAGATTAGGATCCCTGCCCCACCTAGGGTAGGTCCGACTTGTTTCCGGTTCTTTCGCCCCGGAAAACAGTCGGCCTCCAATTTTATAGACGGGGGGATGGGAGGGCAACCAAACGGGGGATTTTTCCTTGTTTTTATATATATTTCGGGGTTTTTCTCCCATTCCCATCACATTCATTGTAAATAAATCATACTTGTAAATAAAATCATTCACGAATCTCGGGATTTTAAGTAGGACTTCTTCATAGAGCAAATGTGGTATTGTGGTGATTGTAGCGCAAAAGGCGATGGATGAATGGATATTTATTGTATTGTTGAATGGGTCGGCGAATGTGGCTAGCTAGGTCTCCTTAGTTTATATAGAAAAAGTATGACCGCTCCCTTCCCCTCCCCAAAAACTTCAAGGCCTTGTGCCTTCTGTGTACACTACACAGAAATAAAGCAGACTCGAACCTTCAGTTTTTTGTCTGAGTTCAATTTGAAAAAGTAAGTTGTTTTATTGTTAAAATTGTTATTGCTTCGAAAAGTATTGTTATTTGTTGGAATTTTTTGTTACTGTTTTTGAACTGTTATTATTGTTGACTGCCCCTCCCCCAAACAATTGTTATTTTGTTTGTTGAGGGGGGTCAACTCTTGTTACCTTTGGAAAAAAAAAAACGATACATCATTTCATTTCAACATTGGATCATTAACACGTTTCTCACACGAATTATAACAAGAACATTTGTTTTGTTTTTCTCGCCTAGTTGCTTGGTAAGCAACTATGGCAGAGGCCACATCTCCATCACAATCACCATCACCGTCACTCACTGATATCTTCGACGGACTAACGCCCCCCTCAAAGCCGGAAAACAAATGGCCATCACTTTCGCCGGCCAGTACCATTCCGCCAGCCCAAAAAGTCCCCTCACTACCAGCATCATGGACGGAGAAAATCACCTCCCAAAAATGCCCGAAAAATTTTAAAGAAATTAGGGCAAAATATGAAAAATACTTTGAAGGGAATAGGATTCTTCCTATTCCCGAACTAGTCAACGAAGTCCAACCAAAAATCATATCATTCGTTGTAACCGATTTAAAATCCCGGAGGTTGGCCGGGATTAAGAAAGACATTTTTGAAGGCTTACTGAGGGCAGCAGACATCCCAGCCAAATACTACTGCAGACGCAGCTTCGCAACATGGGATGTATTGTTGCCATCAGAGGACATAGCCAAAAAACTGGCCAGCGAAAGTGTTAATTCAAAATACTTTCGACTACAGCCCGAATACATGGGTCGGCGAAGGATCAAAGTAACAATTTGCAATGTCCCCATCCAGCTTAATGAAGAAGTTTTGGCCGCATTCTTAACAATTCATGGGGACATTGAAAACATAGAAAAATGCAAATCGGCCAACGGCACAGCACATGGGGATTATATTTTCACCATGTGTCTGGATAGAGGGGGGTTCACAGCCATACCCCACGTACTTGAGTACGAAAACCAAGTCATGACAGTGGTAGTTGAGGGCAGGAAGCCCCAGTGCTGGAATTGTAAGCAGCTGGGGCACTTCTCAAAATCCTGCCCTCAAAAGACCACTAAAACAACACCGACCACAACAACAACAATAGCAAAAACAACGACAACTATAGCAGCGGCAGCAGCAGCAGCAGAAGCGGTGACCGTGGCCGAGCCAAGGGAAAAACCTGGGGACAGCCCCAACAAAGAAGAGGGCTGGACCCAAGTAGTGAAGGGGGGAAAAAAGAAAAAAAAACCCATCAAAGAACCAGCAAAACAAACCCCCATCAAAGAACCAGCAACAGCAACAGTTGCAAACAAACCAAACATCACCACGACTGCTAAAATTGACTCTAGTAGTACTCCTAGCACAAGCACAGCCAAACCATCATCATCATCGACATCTGGAAAATCATCATCATCATCATCGTCATCTACAAAAAAGAAAAGTAAAGAAAAAAATATTGAAAATGAACCCATGGATTGCACCATAAACCTAAAGCGACGAAGGGATAGTGGGGACTCAGTAGCTGGGGAGGGGGAGAAAAAACATATAAAGGGACCAGCAAAAGTAACACCAACACAGTCCCAAACACCCTCCCAACCTCAAGAAAAGGGCGAAAAAATTGAAAGACCAGCCCAAATTATTCCTCCCCCACAAAAACATCAAAATACCCCAGCACACCTCTCTGACTTCCCACTTTCCCCAAAATCACCTTCACTCTCACCAATCAGAACCCCTAAGCTCCTTACACGGGCACAATCGGTGACCAGGGAGTCACCAACAGCAGCAGCATCACCATCATCAACAGAAGTCAAGCCAAGGTCACGGTCGGCTTCAAACGAAGTCCGACGTGCCTTCACCGCTTTTCATTTCTGCGAGGACATCTTCGAGCCCCCAAACATGGACCACATTTTAAAAAAAACTTTAAAACCCCTATCATCACTTAAAAAAATAGACGGCAAGGACATCACCAACCCGTATCTTTTTAAGAGTGCCGCAATGGTGACCACATTCGTCCGTTCGGCTGGACCCCGAACCAAAGAGCTTTGGCACTTTCTTGAGGGGGCCAGTCGAGCGGACGCAATGTTGGCGGATTTGCGCCACCAAAGTTTAAAAAAATTGCTTCCTTTTTGTTCGGGCAGGGTCCCGATTTTAGTTCACCCTACCTTCTATAGGTCCCTAAAATTGCGGTACCCCGTGGATGTCGGTGGAATTACCAGGGACGACCGAGTAAGTACTGAGCTCGGCACCGGATCCCTGCGTCAGGCCGTCGGCATCCTTACTCCGAAGGATTTCCGGCCCGTAGTCGACACTGAGTAAGGTAAGTGGGATTGATGGCTCTAAACCTTGCTACTTTGAATGTGAGGGGATTGAGGGATCCGGGCAAGTGTACGCGCTTGCTTGGTGAACTTAAAACTCTCGGCGTAGATGTTGCTGCAGTGCAGGAAACCCACTTCACTTGCGGTGCCGACTGTCGTGTGCTGGAAAGCGATTTTAACGTTTTCTCAGCATACGGCAGCCGTACCAGCGTTGGGGTTTCTTTGCTAGTTGGACGCAGCCTTGATGCTGATGTTGACGTTGTTTTTGCAGGTGACGGGGGCCGACTGGTTGTGGCCGATGTTGCCGTGAAAAGTTTCAAGTTTCGTCTGGTTGCGGTTTATGCGCCCAATATCGTTGTGGAGAGGGTTTCCTTTTTTCGTCGGTTGGCGCCGTTCCTGGACGATACGAAGCGGCTAGTTTTAATGGGTGATTGGAATGCGATCCTTGATCCCAAGATAGATAAGGTCGGGCGGGGAGCTAGGCGTGTGGGAAGGTGTGAAAGCAGCCTTGCCGGCCTCATGACTCGTCATGACCTCGTCGACAGGTTTCGTCTGGATCACCCAGGGCGGGAGATGTGGACGTGGCTAGATAGTTCGCCCTCTGCCAAAGTAGGCTCCTACTTGGACAGAGTGTTAGTGAGACGAGCTGACATTGATTTTGTTAGTTGTCCCACGTTCCACTTGATAGCGTGGACTGACCATAAACTTGTTAGAGTCAGTCTACGGTTAGCAAATAGGCCTAGTCTGGCCGGCTACTGGAAGTTCAATACCTCCTTACTGGAGATACGGGACTTCCGGGACCGGCTAGAATCCCTAATTCAGCGGGCGTTAGTGGGGGCGGTTACCGGCAATAGGTGGTGGGGATCTCTTAAACATAGGATTAGAGATTTCGCTACCAAGTACGGTCAACAGCTCAACCTAGATAGGACCGCGGAAGCGAAATCTATAGACGATAGACTTTCCCGGGCGGTGGCTGGGGGGGACTCCCTAAACGTAGAGCTAGCTAGGGGGGACCTTGAGCGCGAGAGTAGCGAGCGCTACAAGGGATACGTAGTTAGATCTAGGTTAAAGAGAGTTCTCAACGAAGCTGTGAAAACGAACGCGACTGCGCGTGAAGAAGAAGTGCGAAGGTTCCCCGATCGGTATATCGGTTCTGTCAAGGCCCCGGATGGGCGACTGCTGCGATCGGCTCGCGAGATTCGTGACGCCTTTCGGGCGCACTTTCGGGATCGCTTTGCCCGCTGTACTGATCTCCCGCTCCGGGAGTTTCGTAGCTATCTTGCCGACTTTCCCCGCCTTGGGGTGGCTGAAGCGGCTAGCTGCGAGGGTGTGGTTACTGAATGTGAAGTCCGTGACGCGTTGAAGCAGGTCGGCCTCAACAAGTCGCCGGGACTAGATGGTTTGCCCTACGAAGTGTACTTGAGGATGTCGCACATGTTTGTGCCTATTCTGACGGATATGTTCAACCATTGGTTCGCCCAGGGAGCCATCCCTGGTAGCGTTACCAAGGGCGTGATCACATTGCTGAAGAAAGGTGGCAGGCATGTTTGGGAGGGTTTAGACGATTACAGGCCCATAACTCTGCTTAACACAGAGTTAAAGATTTTGGCCCGGGTCTTAGCGAATCGTTTACAGCTTGTCATTAGCGATCTGATCGGCTCTGAGCAGACTTTTGCTGTGAAGGGAAGATCGATCCAGGACAACCTGCACTTGATTCGCGAGGTCCTAGAGGGTATAGAAGACGGCACCGAGGCCGCGCTGATCAGTTTAGATCAGTCCAAGGCCTTCGATAGGGTTGACCATCGGTTTTTGGCGACTGTTTTGGAGACTGCCGGATTCAAACCGGAGTTCCGCAGATGGATTAGCATGATGTACCACAACCCTCAGGCAGTGGTGCAGGTGAACGGAAGGCGTTCGACGGTGTTCGCGGTCGAGCGGTCGGTCCGGCAGGGCTGCCCGTTGTCTCCTCTTCTCTATGTCCTAGCTTTGGAGCCCCTGCTCCGTAGGCTTAGGGATAGGACGGCAAATCCGGCCCTGCGCGGTGTCCCTTTTGCTGGCCCTCTTACGGCAAGGGTTTCCGCGTTCGCCGATGATATCACAGTGTTTGTATCCCGCCGTCTGGATATAAAGGCTGTGAAGAAGGCGGTTAGCGAGTACGAGCGGATTGCAGGAGCCAAGGTCAATTTTGACAAAAGCGAAGGTTTGCGGCTCGGTGCTTGGAGGGGTAGCAATACTCTTCCGGGGCCGTTCCGCTGGAGTGACGGACCCGTCCGCATCCTCGGGGTGTGGTTCGGGCCCGGCCTCCAACTGGAGCGAAATTGGTCGGAAATACAAGCCAAGGTGAATGCTCAGGTGGGAATCTGGCTTTCAAGGAGGTTGTCCTTAAAGGGCAGGGCGGAGGCGTGCGCCGTGTACGTCTTCCCCTTGATCCTTTACCGATTGGCTGTACTTCCTCTGCCTAAGGTAAATCGGTTGGCGCTGCAACGATCCCTTTCCAGATTGCTCTGGGGAGGTGCAAGGCCGATGGTCCGTAGGCAGGTCTGTATCCAACGTACACGCAACGGGGGTCTAGGTATGCCTGATCTGGAGAGCCACTGGCTTGCTGAAAGACTTGCATACCTGGGCAGAGCTTTGACGGGGGACGCAGTGTGGAGACTGAAGGCGAGTCGGACTTTTCCTCGCCTAAAGTCAGACCCAAAGGCTGAAGGTCGACGTAGGCCTTTGGGCGAAACACTGTTTGTCCGCGAGTGCCGAACGGCCCTTCGTAACCTTCTTGGGTCCAGTGACCTTTCACGGCCTCGAAAAGAACTATATCGGGAGCTAGTGGTGGGTTCCGCTTCTGATCCTCTCAGCGAGCGGCACGGCTGGACGACGGAGGAGATTCGCTCTCATTGGAATTGGGCGCCAGGATCGAGCTTCTTGAACAACTCCGAGTTCTCGCTCACCTGGCGACTTGTGCGAAATGCGTTACCCCTTGTCGGCTTGAACTACAAAGCGGGCCTGGCAGACATGCCCGATTGCGCTCGCTGCGGCAGTGGCTTGGAAGAAACGGCTGAGCACGCCTTCTACTACTGCGAGCGAGTTCGCCCGTTTTGGGATCACGTCGGCGAGTGGACGGCTCGCATCGAACCCAAACAGCTCGTGCTGCTCGACGTTGGTTACGTCGTGGACAACGTTCTTCCTCCGTATCAGGGTGAGAAGCGTGTGGTGTTTCTCGCGATCCTAGCTGTAGCTAGAATGGTGATTTGGACGACGCGAAACAAGGGATTGTATGACGATGCAAACTTTTCTCATCGTGATCTGATTTTGTATTTTCGGCATCAGCTGAGGGTCAAAATCAGATGCGATAGAAAACGCTTGGATCGCATAACATTCAGCAAAAGGTGGGTGAATGCAGCGAGCCTGGTCGTGCGAAAGGGAGCAACGTTGGAGTCATCCTTCCCTCCTCTGCCGGCTCATGGCGTCTACGGTACGGGTCCTTAGGGACCCCACCCCTGGTGAGTAAAACTGTTCCCTTTTTCTTTGGTACCCAGGTACCTAGTTAGCAGTATGTTTGTGAGTCATTGTCCCCGTCATCTAGTTGTTAGTTCTCAAGATCTTCCCCATCCCCATTATTTTTGTACCTCAATCCGTATCCCAGTCCACGTTTACTGAAGATCTTGAACATTCATATGTATAAAAATCATATCACCTACTTGTATTAACCCATACCGCGCCCGACCCCTAAATTCTTTTCACCCCTGTAGATTAGGATCCCTGCCCCACCTAGGGTAGGTCCGACTTGTTTCCGGTTCTTTCGCCCCGGAAAACAGTCGGCCTCCAATTTTATAGACGGGGGGATGGGAGGGCAACCAAACGGGGGATTTTTCCTTGTATTTATATATATTTCGGGGTTTTTCTCCCATTCCCATCACATTCATTGTAAATAAATCATACTTGTAAATAAAATCATTCACGAATCTCGGGATTTTAAGTAGGACTTCTTCATAGAGCAAATGTGGTATTGTGGTGATTGTAGCGCAAAAGGCGATGGATGAATGGATATTTATTGTATTGTTGAATGGGTCGGCGAATGTGGCTAGCTAGGTCTCCTTAGTTTTTATAGAAAAGTATGACCGCTCCCTTCCCCTCCCCAAAAACTTCAAGGCCTTGTGCCTTCTGTGTACACTACACAGAAATAAAGCAGACTCGAACCTTCAGTTTTTTGTCTGAGTTCAATTTGACAAAGTAAGTTGTTTTATTGTTAAAATTGTTATTGCTTTGAAAAGTTTTGTTGTTTGTTGGAATTTTCTTGTTGCTGTTTTTGAACTATTATTGTTGACTGCCCCTCCCCCAAACAATTGTTATTTTGTTTGTTGAGGGGGGTCAACTCTTGTTACCTTTGGAAAAAAAAAAACGATACATCATTTCATTTCAACATTGGATCATTAACACGTTTCTCACACGAATTATAACAAGAACATTTGTTTTGTTTTTCTCGCCTAGTTGCTTGGTAAGCAACTATGGCAGAGGCCACATCTCCATCACAATCACCATCACCGTCACTCACTGATATCTTCGACGGACTAACGCCCCCCTCAAAGCCGGAAAACAAATGGCCATCACTTTCGCCGGCCAGTACCATTCCGCCAGCCCAAAAAGTCCCCTCACTACCAGCATCATGGACGGAGAAAATCACCTCCCAAAAATGCCCGAAAAATTTTAAAGAAATTAGGGCAAAATATGAAAAATACTTTGAAGGGAATAGGATTCTTCCTATTCCCGAACTAGTCAACGAAGTCCAACCAAAAATCATATCATTCGTTGTAACCGATTTAAAATCCCGGAGGTTGGCCGGGATTAAGAAAGACATTTTTGAAGGCTTACTGAGGGCAGCAGACATCCCAGCCAAATACTACTGCAGACGCAGCTTCGCAACATGGGATGTATTGTTGCCATCAGAGGACATAGCCAAAAAACTGGCCAGCGAAAGTGTTAATTCAAAATACTTTCGACTACAGCCCGAATACATGGGTCGGCGAAGGATCAAAGTAACAATTTGCAATGTCCCCATCCAGCTTAATGAAGAAGTTTTGGCCGCATTCTTAACAATTCATGGGGACATTGAAAACATAGAAAAATGCAAATCGGCCAACGGCACAGCACATGGGGATTATATTTTCACCATGTGTCTGGATAGAGGGGGGTTCACAGCCATACCCCACGTACTTGAGTACGAAAACCAAGTCATGACAGTGGTAGTTGAGGGCAGGAAGCCCCAGTGCTGGAATTGTAAGCAGCTGGGGCACTTCTCAAAATCCTGCCCTCAAAAGACCACTAAAACAACACCGACCACAACAACAACAATAGCAAAAACAACGACAACTATAGCAGCGGCAGCAGCAGCAGCAGAAGCGGTGACCGTGGCCGAGCCAAGGGAAAAACCTGGGGACAGCCCCAACAAAGAAGAGGGCTGGACCCAAGTAGTGAAGGGGGGAAAAAAGAAAAAAAAACCCATCAAAGAACCAGCAAAACAAACCCCCATCAAAGAACCAGCAACAGCAACAGTTGCAAACAAACCAAACATCACCACGACTGCTAAAATTGACTCTAGTAGTACTCCTAGCACAAGCACAGCCAAACCATCATCATCATCGACATCTGGAAAATCATCATCATCATCATCGTCATCTACAAAAAAGAAAAGTAAAGAAAAAAATATTGAAAATGAACCCATGGATTGCACCATAAACCTAAAGCGACGAAGGGATAGTGGGGACTCAGTAGCTGGGGAGGGGGAGAAAAAACATATAAAGGGACCAGCAAAAGTAACACCAACACAGTCCCAAACACCCTCCCAACCTCAAGAAAAGGGCGAAAAAATTGAAAGACCAGCCCAAATTATTCCTCCCCCACAAAAACATCAAAATACCCCAGCACACCTCTCTGACTTCCCACTTTCCCCAAAATCACCTTCACTCTCACCAATCAGAACCCCTAAGCTCCTTACACGGGCACAATCGGTGACCAGGGAGTCACCAACAGCAGCAGCATCACCATCATCAACAGAAGTCAAGCCAAGGTCACGGTCGGCTTCAAACGAAGTCCGACGTGCCTTCACCGCATTTCATTTCTGCGAGGACATCCTCGAGCCCCAAAACATGGACCACATTTTAAAAAAAACTTTAAAACCTTTATCATCACTTAAAAAAATAGACGGCAAGGACATCACCAACCCGTATCTTTTTAAGAGTGCCGCAATGGTGACCACATTCGTCCGTTCGGCTGGACCCCGAACCAAAGAGCTTTGGCACTTTCTTGAGGGGGCCAGTCGAGCGGACGCAATGTTGGCGGATTTGCGCCACCAAAGTTTAAAAAAATTGCTTCCTTTTTGTTCGGGCAGGGTCCCGATTTTAGTTCACCCTACCTTCTATAGGTCCCTAAAATTGCGGTACCCCGTGGATGTCGGTGGAATTACCAGGGACGACCGAGTAAGTACTGAGCTCGGCACCGGATCCCTGCGTCAGGCCGTCGGCATCCTTACTCCGAAGGATTTCCGGCCCGTAGTCGACACTGAGTAAGGTAAGTGGGATTGATGGCTCTAAACCTTGCTACTTTGAATGTGAGGGGATTGAGGGATCCGGGCAAGTGTACGCGCTTGCTTGGTGAACTTAAAACTCTCGGCGTAGATGTTGCTGCAGTGCAGGAAACCCACTTCACTTGCGGTGCCGACTGTCGTGTGCTGGAAAGCGATTTTAACGTTTTCTCAGCATACGGCAGCCGTACCAGCGTTGGGGTTTCTTTGCTAGTTGGACGCAGCCTTGATGCTGATGTTGACGTTGTTTTTGCAGGTGACGGGGGCCGACTGGTTGTGGCCGATGTTGCCGTGAAAAGTTTCAAGTTTCGTCTGGTTGCGGTTTATGCGCCCAATATCGTTGTGGAGAGGGTTTCCTTTTTTCGTCGGTTGGCGCCGTTCCTGGACGATACGAAGCGGCTAGTTTTAATGGGTGATTGGAATGCGATCCTTGATCCCAAGATAGATAAGGTCGGGCGGGGAGCTAGGCGTGTGGGAAGGTGTGAAAGCAGCCTTGCCGGCCTCATGACTCGTCATGACCTCGTCGACAGGTTTCGTCTGGATCACCCAGGGCGGGAGATGTGGACGTGGCTAGATAGTTCGCCCTCTGCCAAAGTAGCTTCCTACTTGGACAGAGTGTTAGTGAGACGAGCTGACATTGATTTTGTTAGTTGTCCCACGTTCCACTTGATAGCGTGGACTGACCATAAACTTGTTAGAGTCAGTCTACGGTTAGCAAATAGGCCTAGTCTGGCCGGCTACTGGAAGTTCAATACCTCCTTACTGGAGATACGGGACTTCCGGGACCGGTTGGAATCCCTAATTCAGCGGGCGTTAGTGGGGGCGGTTACCGGGAATAGGTGGTGGGGATCTCTTAAACATAGGATTAGAGATTTCGCTACCAAGTACGGTCAACAGCTCAACCTAGATAGGACCGCGGAAGCGAAATCTATAGACGATAGACTTTCCCGGGCGGTGGCTGGGGGGGACTCCCTAAACGTAGAGCTAGCTAGGGGGGACCTTGAGCGCGAGAGTAGCGAGCGCTACAAGGGATACGTAGTTAGATCTAGGTTAAAGAGAGTTCTCAACGAAGCTGTGAAAACGAACGCGACTGCGCGTGAAGAAGAAGTGCGAAGGTTCCCCGATCGGTATATCGGTTCTGTCAAGGCCCCGGATGGGCGACTGCTGCGATCGGCTCGCGAGATTCGTGACGCCTTTCGGGCGCACTTTCGGGATCGCTTTGCCCGCTGTACTGATCTCCCGCTCCGGGAGTTTCGTAGCTATCTTGCCGACTTTCCCCGCCTTGGGGTGGCTGAAGCGGCTAGCTGCGAGGGTGTGGTTACTGAATGTGAAGTCCGTGACGCGTTGAAGCAGGTCGGCCTCAACAAGTCGCCGGGACTAGATGGTTTGCCCTACGAAGTGTACTTGAGGATGTCGCACATGTTTGTGCCTATTCTGACGGATATGTTCAACCATTGGTTCGCCCAGGGAGCCATCCCTGGTAGCGTTACCAAGGGCGTGATCACATTGCTGAAGAAAGGTGGCAGGCATGTTTGGGAGGGTTTAGACGATTACAGGCCCATAACTCTGCTTAACACAGAGTTAAAGATTTTGTCCCGGGTCTTAGCGAATCGTTTACAGCTTGTCATTAGCGATCTGATCGGCTCTGAGCAGACCTTTGCTGTGAAGGGAAGATCGATCCAGGACAACCTGCACTTGATTCGCGAGGTCCTAGAGGGTATAGAAGACGGCACCGAGGCCGCGCTGATCAGTTTAGATCAGTCCAAGGCCTTCGATAGGGTTGACCATCGGTTTTTGGCGACTGTTTTGGAGACTGCCGGATTCAAACCGGAGTTCCGCAGATGGATTAGCATGATGTACCACAACCCTCAGGCAGTGGTGCAGGTGAACGGAAGGCGTTCGGGGGTGTTCGCGGTCGAGCGGTCGGTCCGGCAGGGCTGCCCGTTGTCTCCTCTTCTCTATGTCCTAGCTTTGGAGCCCCTGCTCCGTAGGCTTAGGGATAGGACGGCAAATCCGGCCCTGCGCGGTGTCCCTTTTGCTGGCCCTCTTACGGCAAGGGTTTCCGCGTTCGCCGATGATATCACAGTGTTTGTATCCCGCCGTCTGGATATAAAGGCTGTGAAGAAGGCGGTTAGCGAGTACGAGCGGATTGCAGGAGCCAAGGTCAATTTTGACAAAAGCGAAGGTTTGCGGCTCGGTGCTTGGAGGGGTAGCAATACTCTTCCGGGGCCGTTCCGCTGGAGTGACGGACCCGTCCGCATCCTCGGGGTGTGGTTCGGGCCCGGCCTCCAACTGGAGCGAAATTGGTCGGAAATACAAGCCAAGGTGAATGCTCAGGTGGGAATCTGGCTTTCAAGGAGGTTGTCCTTAAAGGGCAGGGCGGAGGCGTGCGTCGTGTACGTCTTCCCCTTGATCCTTTACCGATTGGCTGTACTTCCTCTGCCTAAGGTAAATCGGTTGGCGCTGCAACGATCCCTTTCCAGATTGCTCTGGGGAGGTGCAAGGCCGATGGTCCGTAGGCAGGTCTGTATCCAACGTACACGCAACGGGGGTCTAGGTATGCCTGATCTGGAGAGCCACTGGCTTGCTGAAAGACTTGCATACCTGGGCAGAGCTTTGACGGGGGACGCAGTGTGGAGACTGAAGGCGAGTCGGACTTTTCCTCGCCTAAAGTCAGACCCAAAGGCTGAAGGTCGACGTAGGCCTTTGGGCGAAACACTGTTTGTCCGCGAGTGCCGAACGGCCCTTCGTAACCTTCTTGGGTCCAGTGACCTTTCACGGCCTCGAAAAGAACTATATCGGGAGCTAGTGGTGGGTTCCGCTTCTGATCCTCTCAGCGAGCGGCACGGCTGGACGACGGGGGAGATTCGCTCTCATTGGAATTGGGCGCCAGGATCGAGCTTCTTGAACAACTCCGAGTTCTCGCTCACCTGGCGACTTGTGCGAAATGCGTTACCCCTTGTCGGCTTGAACTACAGGGCGGGCCTGGCAGACATGCCCGATTGCGCTCGCTGCGGCAGTGGCTTGGAAGAAACGGCTGAGCACGCCTTCTACTACTGCGAGCGAGTTCGCCCGTTTTGGGATCACGTCGGCGAGTGGACGGCTCGCATCGAACCCAAACAGCTCGTGCTGCTCGACGTTGGTTACGTCGTGGACAACGTTCTTCCTCCGTATCAGGGTGAGAAGCGTGTGGTGTTTCTCGCGATCCTAGCTGTAGCTAGAATGGTGATTTGGACGACGCGAAACAAGGGATTGTATGACGATGCAAACTTTTCTCATCGTGATCTGATTTTGTATTTTCGGCATCAGCTGAGGGTCAAAATCAGATGCGATAGAAAACGCTTGGATCGCATAACATTCAGCAAAAGGTGGGTGAATGCAGCGAGCCTGGTCGTGCGAAAGGGAGCAACGTTGGAGTCATCCTTCCCTCCTCTGCCGGCTCATGGCGTCTACGGTACGGGTCCTTAGGGACCCCACCCCTGGTAAGTAAAACTGTTCCCTTTTTCTTCTGGTACCCAGGTACCTAGTTAGCAGTATGTTTGTGAGTCATTGTCCCCGTCATCTAGTCGTTAGTTCTCAAGATCTTCCCCATCCCCATTATTTTTGTACCTCAATCCGTATCCCAGTCCACGTTTACTGAAGATCTTGAACATTCATATGTATAAAAATCATATCACCTGCTTGTATTAACCCATACCACGCCCGACCCCTTATTTCTTTTCACCCCTGTAGATTAGGATCCCTGCCCCACCTAGGGTAGGTCCGACTTGTTTCCGGTTCTTTCGCCCCGGAAAACAGTCGGCCTCCAATTTTATAGACGGGGGGATGGGAGGGCAACCAAACGGGGGTTTTTTCCTTGTTTTTATATATATTTCGGGGTTTTTCTCCCATTCCCATCACATTCATTGTAAATAAATCATAAAATCATTCATGAATCTCGGGATTTTAAGTAGGACTTCTTCATAGAGCAAATGTGGTATTTTGGTGATTGCAGCGCAAAAGGCGATGGATGAATGGATATTTATTGTATTGTTGAATGGGTCGGCGAATGTGGCTAGCTAGGTCTCCTTAGTTTATATAGAAAAAGTATGACCGCTCCCTTCCCCTCCCCAAAAACTTCAAGGCCTTGTGCCTTCTGTGTACACTACACAGAAATAAAGCAGACTCGAACCTTCAGTTTTTTGTCTGAGTTCAATTTGAAAAAGTAAGTTGTTTTATTGTTAAAATTGTTATTGCTTCGAAAAGTATTGTTATTTGTTGGAATTTTTTGTTACTGTTTTTGAACTGTTATTATTGTTGACTGCCCCTCCCCCAAACAATTGTTATTTTGTTTGTTGAGGGGGGTCAACTCTTGTTACCTTTGGAAAAAAAAAAACGATACATCATTTCATTTCAACATTGGATCATTAACACGTTTCTCACACGAATTATAACAAGAACATTTGTTTTGTTTTTCTCGCCTAGTTGCTTGGTAAGCAACTATGGCAGAGGCCACATCTCCATCACAATCACCATCACCGTCACTCACTGATATCTTCGACGGACTAACGCCCCCCTCAAAGCCGGAAAACAAATGGCCATCACTTTCGCCGGCCAGTACCATTCCGCCAGCCCAAAAAGTCCCCTCACTACCAGCATCATGGACGGAGAAAATCACCTCCCAAAAATGCCCGAAAAATTTTAAAGAAATTAGGGCAAAATATGAAAAATACTTTGAAGGGAATAGGATTCTTCCTATTCCCGAACTAGTCAACGAAGTCCAACCAAAAATCATATCATTCGTTGTAACCGATTTAAAATCCCGGAGGTTGGCCGGGATTAAGAAAGACATTTTTGAAGGCTTACTGAGGGCAGCAGACATCCCAGCCAAATACTACTGCAGACGCAGCTTCGCAACATGGGATGTATTGTTGCCATCAGAGGACATAGCCAAAAAACTGGCCAGCGAAAGTGTTAATTCAAAATACTTTCGACTACAGCCCGAATACATGGGTCGGCGAAGGATCAAAGTAACAATTTGCAATGTCCCCATCCAGCTTAATGAAGAAGTTTTGGCCGCATTCTTAACAATTCATGGGGACATTGAAAACATAGAAAAATGCAAATCGGCCAACGGCACAGCACATGGGGATTATATTTTCACCATGTGTCTGGATAGAGGGGGGTTCACAGCCATACCCCACGTACTTGAGTACGAAAACCAAGTCATGACAGTGGTTGTTGAGGGCAGGAAGCCCCAGTGCTGGAATTGTAAGCAGCTGGGGCACTTCTCAAAATCCTGCCCTCAAAAGACCACTAAAACAACACCGACCACAACAACAACAATAGCAAAAACAACGACAACTATAGCAGCGGCAGCAGCAGCAGCAGAAGCGGTGACCGTGGCCGAGCCAAGGGAAAAACCTGGGGACAGCCCCAACAAAGAAGAGGGCTGGACCCAAGTAGTGAAGGGGGGAAAAAAGAAAAAAAAACCCATCAAAGAACCAGCAAAACAAACCCCCATCAAAGAACCAGCAACAGCAACAGTTGCAAACAAACCAAACATCACCACGACTGCTAAAATTGACTCTAGTAGTACTCCTAGCACAAGCACAGCCAAACCATCATCATCATCGACATCTGGAAAATCATCATCATCATCATCGTCATCTACAAAAAAGAAAAGTAAAGAAAAAAATATTGAAAATGAACCCATGGATTGCACCATAAACCTAAAGCGACGAAGGGATAGTGGGGACTCAGTAGCTGGGGAGGGGGAGAAAAAACATATAAAGGGACCAGCAAAAGTAACACCAACACAGTCCCAAACACCCTCCCAACCTCAAGAAAAGGGCGAAAAAATTGAAAGACCAGCCCAAATTATTCCTCCCCCACAAAAACATCAAAATACCCCAGCACACCTCTCTGACTTCCCACTTTCCCCAAAATCACCTTCACTCTCACCAATCAGAACCCCTAAGCTCCTTACACGGGCACAATCGGTGACCAGGGAGTCACCAACAGCAGCAGCATCACCATCATCAACAGAAGTCAAGCCAAGGTCACGGTCGGCTTCAAACGAAGTCCGACGTGCCTTCACCGCATTTCATTTCTGCGAGGACATCCTCGAGCCCCAAAACATGGACCACATTTTAAAAAAAACTTTAAAACCTTTATCATCACTTAAAAAAATAGACGGCAAGGACATCACCAACCCGTATCTTTTTAAGAGTGCCGCAATGGTGACCACATTCGTCCGTTCGGCTGGACCCCGAACCAAAGAGCTTTGGCACTTTCTTGAGGGGGCCAGTCGAGCGGACGCAATGTTGGCGGATTTGCGCCACCAAAGTTTAAAAAAATTGCTTCCTTTTTGTTCGGGCAGGGTCCCGATTTTAGTTCACCCTACCTTCTATAGGTCCCTAAAATTGCGGTACCCCGTGGATGTCGGTGGAATTACCAGGGACGACCGAGTAAGTACTGAGCTCGGCACCGGATCCCTGCGTCAGGCCGTCGGCATCCT
Source organism: Sepioteuthis lessoniana (assembly GCA_963585895.1). Classification (NCBI taxonomy): domain Eukaryota; kingdom Metazoa; phylum Mollusca; class Cephalopoda; order Myopsida; family Loliginidae; genus Sepioteuthis; species Sepioteuthis lessoniana. Next base: position 31,902,309 of record OY757912.1, on the reverse strand, counting down.
TACTCCGAAGGATTTCCGGCCCGTAGTCGACACTGAGTAAGGTAAGTGGGATTGATGGCTCTAAACCTTGCTACTTTGAATGTGAGGGGATTGAGGGATCCGGGCAAGTGTACGCGCTTGCTTGGTGAACTTAAAACTCTCGGCGTAGATGTTGCTGCAGTGCAGGAAACCCACTTCACTTGCGGTGCCGACTGTCGTGTGCTGGAAAGCGATTTTAACGTTTTCTCAGCATACGGCAGCCGTACCAGCGTTGGGGTTTCTTTGCTAGTTGGACGCAGCCTTGATGCTGATGTTGACGTTGTTTTTGCAGGTGACGGGGGCCGACTGGTTGTGGCCGATGTTGCCGTGAAAAGTTTCAAGTTTCGTCTGGTTGCGGTTTATGCGCCCAATATCGTTGTGGAGAGGGTTTCCTTTTTTCGTCGGTTGGCGCCGTTCCTGGACGATACGAAGCGGCTAGTTTTAATGGGTGATTGGAATGCGATCCTTGATCCCAAGATAGATAAGGTCGGGCGGGGAGCTAGGCGTGTGGGAAGGTGTGAAAGCAGCCTTGCCGGCCTCATGACTCGTCATGACCTCGTCGACAGGTTTCGTCTGGATCACCCAGGGCGGGAGATGTGGACGTGGCTAGATAGTTCGCCCTCTGCCAAAGTAGCTTCCTACTTGGACAGAGTGTTAGTGAGACGAGCTGACATTGATTTTGTTAGTTGTCCCACGTTCCACTTGATAGCGTGGACTGACCATAAACTTGTTAGAGTCAGTCTACGGTTAGCAAATAGGCCTAGTCTGGCCGGCTACTGGAAGTTCAATACCTCCTTACTGGAGATACGGGACTTCCGGGACCGGTTGGAATCCCTAATTCAGCGGGCGTTAGTGGGGGCGGTTACCGGGAATAGGTGGTGGGGATCTCTTAAACATAGGATTAGAGATTTCGCTACCAAGTACGGTCAACAGCTCAACCTAGATAGGACCGCGGAAGCGAAATCTATAGACGATAGACTTTCCCGGGCGGTGGCTGGGGGGGACTCCCTAAACGTAGAGCTAGCTAGGGGGGACCTTGAGCGCGAGAGTAGCGAGCGCTACAAGGGATACGTAGTTAGATCTAGGTTAAAGAGAGTTCTCAACGAAGCTGTGAAAACGAACGCGACTGCGCGTGAAGAAGAAGTGCGAAGGTTCCCCGATCGGTATATCGGTTCTGTCAAGGCCCCGGATGGGCGACTGCTGCGATCGGCTCGCGAGATTCGTGACGCCTTTCGGGCGCACTTTCGGGATCGCTTTGCCCGCTGTACTGATCTCCCGCTCCGGGAGTTTCGTAGCTATCTTGCCGACTTTCCCCGCCTTGGGGTGGCTGAAGCGGCTAGCTGCGAGGGTGTGGTTACTGAATGTGAAGTCCGTGACGCGTTGAAGCAGGTCGGCCTCAACAAGTCGCCGGGACTAGATGGTTTGCCCTACGAAGTGTACTTGAGGATGTCGCACATGTTTGTGCCTATTCTGACGGATATGTTCAACCATTGGTTCGCCCAGGGAGCCATCCCTGGTAGCGTTACCAAGGGCGTGATCACATTGCTGAAGAAAGGTGGCAGGCATGTTTGGGAGGGTTTAGACGATTACAGGCCCATAACTCTGCTTAACACAGAGTTAAAGATTTTGGCCCGGGTCTTAGCGAATCGTTTACAGCTTGTCATTAGCGATCTGATCGGCTCTGAGCAGACCTTTGCTGTGAAGGGAAGATCGATCCAGGACAACCTGCACTTGATTCGCGAGGTCCTAGAGGGTATAGAAGACGGCACCGAGGCCGCGCTGATCAGTTTAGATCAGTCCAAGGCCTTCGATAGGGTTGACCATCGGTTTTTGGCGACTGTTTTGGAGACTGCCGGATTCAAACCGGAGTTCCGCAGATGGATTAGCATGATGTACCACAACCCTCAGGCAGTGGTGCAGGTGAACGGAAGGCGTTCGGGGGTGTTCGCGGTCGAGCGGTCGGTCCGGCAGGGCTGCCCGTTGTCTCCTCTTCTCTATGTCCTAGCTTTGGAGCCCCTGCTCCGTAGGCTTAGGGATAGGACGGCAAATCCGGCCCTGCGCGGTGTCCCTTTTGCTGGCCCTCTTACGGCAAGGGTTTCCGCGTTCGCCGATGATATCACAGTGTTTGTATCCCGCCGTCTGGATATAAAGGCTGTGAAGAAGGCGGTTAGCGAGTACGAGCGGATTGCAGGAGCCAAGGTCAATTTTGACAAAAGCGAAGGTTTGCGGCTCGGTGCTTGGAGGGGTAGCAATACTCTTCCGGGGCCGTTCCGCTGGAGTGACGGACCCGTCCGCATCCTCGGGGTGTGGTTCGGGCCCGGCCTCCAACTGGAGCGAAATTGGTCGGAAATACAAGCCAAGGTGAATGCTCAGGTGGGAATCTGGCTTTCAAGGAGGTTGTCCTTAAAGGGCAGGGCGGAGGCGTGCGTCGTGTACGTCTTCCCCTTGATCCTTTACCGATTGGCTGTACTTCCTCTGCCTAAGGTAAATCGGTTGGCGCTGCAACGATCCCTTTCCAGATTGCTCTGGGGAGGTGCAAGGCCGATGGTCCGTAGGCAGGTCTGTATCCAACGTACACGCAACGGGGGTCTAGGTATGCCTGATCTGGAGAGCCACTGGCTTGCTGAAAGACTTGCATACCTGGGCAGAGCTTTGACGGGGGACGCAGTGTGGAGACTGAAGGCGAGTCGGACTTTTCCTCGCCTAAAGTCAGACCCAAAGGCTGAAGGTCGACGTAGGCCTTTGGGCGAAACACTGTTTGTCCGCGAGTGCCGAACGGCCCTTCGTAACCTTCTTGGGTCCAGTGACCTTTCACGGCCTCGAAAAGAACTATATCGGGAGCTAGTGGTGGGTTCCGCTTCTGATCCTCTCAGCGAGCGGCACGGCTGGACGACGGGGGAGATTCGCTCTCATTGGAATTGGGCGCCAGGATCGAGCTTCTTGAACAACTCCGAGTTCTCGCTCACCTGGCGACTTGTGCGAAATGCGTTACCCCTTGTCGGCTTGAACTACAGGGCGGGCCTGGCAGACATGCCCGATTGCGCTCGCTGCGGCAGTGGCTTGGAAGAAACGGCTGAGCACGCCTTCTACTACTGCGAGCGAGTTCGCCCGTTTTGGGATCACGTCGGCGAGTGGACGGCTCGCATCGAACCCAAACAGCTCGTGCTGCTCGACGTTGGTTACGTCGTGGACAACGTTCTTCCTCCGTATCAGGGTGAGAAGCGTGTGGTGTTTCTCGCGATCCTAGCTGTAGCTAGAATGGTGATTTGGACGACGCGAAACAAGGGATTGTATGACGATGCAAACTTTTCTCATCGTGATCTGATTTTGTATTTTCGGCATCAGCTGAGGGTCAAAATCAGATGCGATAGAAAACGCTTGGATCGCATAACATTCAGCAAAAGGTGGGTGAATGCAGCGAGCCTGGTCGTGCGAAAGGGAGCAACGTTGGAGTCATCCTTCCCTCCTCTGCCGGCTCATGGCGTCTACGGTACGGGTCCTTAGGGACCCCACCCCTGGTAAGTAAAACTGTTCCCTTTTTCTTCTGGTACCCAGGTACCTAGTTAGCAGTATGTTTGTGAGTCATTGTCCCCGTCATCTAGTCGTTAGTTCTCAAGATCTTCCCCATCCCCATTATTTTTGTACCTCAATCCGTATCCCAGTCCACGTTTACTGAAGATCTTGAACATTCATATGTATAAAAATCATATCACCTGCTTGTATTAACCCATACCACGCCCGACCCCTTATTTCTTTTCACCCCTGTAGATTAGGATCCCTGCCCCACCTAGGGTAGGTCCGACTTGTTTCCGGTTCTTTCGCCCCGGAAAACAGTCGGCCTCCAATTTTATAGACGGGGGGATGGGAGGGCAACCAAACGGGGGTTTTTCCCTTGTTTTTATATATATTTCGGGGTTTTTCTCCCATTCCCATCACATTCATTGTAAATAAATCATAAAATCATTCATGAATCTCGGGATTTTAAGTAGGACTTCTTCATAGAGCAAATGTGGTATTTTGGTGATTGCAGCGCAAAAGGCGATGGATGAATGGATATTTATTGTATTGTTGAATGGGTCGGCGAATGTGGCTAGCTAGGTCTCCTTAGTTTATATAGAAAAAGTATGACCGCTCCCTTCCCCTCCCCAAAAACTTCAAGGCCTTGTGCCTTCTGTGTACACTACACAGAAATAAAGCAGACTCGAACCTTCAGTTTTTTGTCTGAGTTCAATTTGAAAAAGTAAGTTGTTTTATTGTTAAAATTGTTATTGCTTCGAAAAGTATTGTTATTTGTTGGAATTTTTTGTTACTGTTTTTGAACTGTTATTATTGTTGACTGCCCCTCCCCCAAACAATTGTTATTTTGTTTGTTGAGGGGGGTCAACTCTTGTTACCTTTGGAAAAAAAAAAACGATACATCATTTCATTTCAACATTGGATCATTAACACGTTTCTCACACGAATTATAACAAGAACATTTGTTTTGTTTTTCTCGCCTAGTTGCTTGGTAAGCAACTATGGCAGAGGCCACATCTCCATCACAATCACCATCACCGTCACTCACTGATATCTTCGACGGACTAACGCCCCCCTCAAAGCCGGAAAACAAATGGCCATCACTTTCGCCGGCCAGTACCATTCCGCCAGCCCAAAAAGTCCCCTCACTACCAGCATCATGGACGGAGAAAATCACCTCCCAAAAATGCCCGAAAAATTTTAAAGAAATTAGGGCAAAATATGAAAAATACTTTGAAGGGAATAGGATTCTTCCTATTCCCGAACTAGTCAACGAAGTCCAACCAAAAATCATATCATTCGTTGTAACCGATTTAAAATCCCGGAGGTTGGCCGGGATTAAGAAAGACATTTTTGAAGGCTTACTGAGGGCAGCAGACATCCCAGCCAAATACTACTGCAGACGCAGCTTCGCAACATGGGATGTATTGTTGCCATCAGAGGACATAGCCAAAAAACTGGCCAGCGAAAGTGTTAATTCAAAATACTTTCGACTACAGCCCGAATACATGGGTCGGCGAAGGATCAAAGTAACAATTTGCAATGTCCCCATCCAGCTTAATGAAGAAGTTTTGGCCGCATTCTTAACAATTCATGGGGACATTGAAAACATAGAAAAATGCAAATCGGCCAACGGCACAGCACATGGGGATTATATTTTCACCATGTGTCTGGATAGAGGGGGGTTCACAGCCATACCCCACGTACTTGAGTACGAAAACCAAGTCATGACAGTGGTTGTTGAGGGCAGGAAGCCCCAGTGCTGGAATTGTAAGCAGCTGGGGCACTTCTCAAAATCCTGCCCTCAAAAGACCACTAAAACAACACCGACCACAACAACAACAATAGCAAAAACAACGACAACTATAGCAGCGGCAGCAGCAGCAGCAGAAGCGGTGACCGTGGCCGAGCCAAGGGAAAAACCTGGGGACAGCCCCAACAAAGAAGAGGGCTGGACCCAAGTAGTGAAGGGGGGAAAAAAGAAAAAAAAACCCATCAAAGAACCAGCAAAACAAACCCCCATCAAAGAACCAGCAACAGCAACAGTTGCAAACAAACCAAACATCACCACGACTGCTAAAATTGACTCTAGTAGTACTCCTAGCACAAGCACAGCCAAACCATCATCATCATCGACATCTGGAAAATCATCATCATCATCATCGTCATCTACAAAAAAGAAAAGTAAAGAAAAAAATATTGAAAATGAACCCATGGATTGCACCATAAACCTAAAGCGACGAAGGGATAGTGGGGACTCAGTAGCTGGGGAGGGGGAGAAAAAACATATAAAGGGACCAGCAAAAGTAACACCAACACAGTCCCAAACACCCTCCCAACCTCAAGAAAAGGGCGAAAAAATTGAAAGACCAGCCCAAATTATTCCTCCCCCACAAAAACATCAAAATACCCCAGCACACCTCTCTGACTTCCCACTTTCCCCAAAATCACCTTCACTCTCACCAATCAGAACCCCTAAGCTCCTTACACGGGCACAATCGGTGACCAGGGAGTCACCAACAGCAGCAGCATCACCATCATCAACAGAAGTCAAGCCAAGGTCACGGTCGGCTTCAAACGAAGTCCGACGTGCCTTCACCGCTTTTCATTTCTGCGAGGACATCTTCGAGCCCCCAAACATGGACCACATTTTAAAAAAAACTTTAAAACCCCTATCATCACTTAAAAAAATAGACGGCAAGGACATCACCAACCCGTATCTTTTTAAGAGTGCCGCAATGGTGACCACATTCGTCCGTTCGGCTGGACCCCGAACCAAAGAGCTTTGGCACTTTCTTGAGGGGGCCAGTCGAGCGGACGCAATGTTGGCGGATTTGCGCCACCAAAGTTTAAAAAAATTGCTTCCTTTTTGTTCGGGCAGGGTCCCGATTTTAGTTCACCCTACCTTCTATAGGTCCCTAAAATTGCGGTACCCCGTGGATGTCGGTGGAATTACCAGGGACGACCGAGTAAGTACTGAGCTCGGCACCGGATCCCTGCGTCAGGCCGTCGGCATCCTTACTCCGAAGGATTTCCGGCCCGTAGTCGACACTGAGTAAGGTAAGTGGGATTGATGGCTCTAAACCTTGCTACTTTGAATGTGAGGGGATTGAGGGATCCGGGCAAGTGTACGCGCTTGCTTGGTGAACTTAAAACTCTCGGCGTAGATGTTGCTGCAGTGCAGGAAACCCACTTCACTTGCGGTGCCGACTGTCGTGTGCTGGAAAGCGATTTTAACGTTTTCTCAGCATACGGCAGCCGTACCAGCGTTGGGGTTTCTTTGCTAGTTGGACGCAGCCTTGATGCTGATGTTGACGTTGTTTTTGCAGGTGACGGGGGCCGACTGGTTGTGGCCGATGTTGCCGTGAAAAGTTTCAAGTTTCGTCTGGTTGCGGTTTATGCGCCCAATATCGTTGTGGAGAGGGTTTCCTTTTTTCGTCGGTTGGCGCCGTTCCTGGACGATACGAAGCGGCTAGTTTTAATGGGTGATTGGAATGCGATCCTTGATCCCAAGATAGATAAGGTCGGGCGGGGAGCTAGGCGTGTGGGAAGGTGTGAAAGCAGCCTTGCCGGCCTCATGACTCGTCATGACCTCGTCGACAGGTTTCGTCTGGATCACCCAGGGCGGGAGATGTGGACGTGGCTAGATAGTTCGCCCTCTGCCAAAGTAGGCTCCTACTTGGACAGAGTGTTAGTGAGACGAGCTGACATTGATTTTGTTAGTTGTCCCACGTTCCACTTGATAGCGTGGACTGACCATAAACTTGTTAGAGTCAGTCTACGGTTAGCAAATAGGCCTAGTCTGGCCGGCTACTGGAAGTTCAATACCTCCTTACTGGAGATACGGGACTTCCGGGACCGGTTGGAATCCCTAATTCAGCGGGCGTTAGTGGGGGCGGTTACCGGGAATAGGTGGTGGGGATCTCTTAAACATAGGATTAGAGATTTCGCTACCAAGTACGGTCGACAGCTCAACCTAGATAGGACCAAGGAAGCGAAATCTATAGACGATAGACTTTCCCGGGCGGTGGCCGGGGGGGACTCCCTAAACGTAGAGCTAGCTAGGGGGGACCTTGAGCGCGAGAGTAGCGAGCGCTACAAGGGATACGTAGTTAGATCTAGGTTAAAGAGAGTTCTCAACGAAGCTGTGAAAACGAACGCGACTGCGCGTGAAGAAGAAGTGCGAAGGTTCCCCGATCGGTATATCGGTTCTGTCAAGGCCCCGGATGGGCGACTGCTGCGATCGGCTCGCGAGATTCGTGACGCCTTTCGGGCGCACTTTCGGGATCGCTTTGCCCGCTGTACTGATCTCCCGCTCCGGGAGTTTCGTAGCTATCTTGCCGACTTTCCCCGCCTTGGGGTGGCTGAAGCGGCTAGCTGCGAGGGTGTGGTTACTGAATGCGAAGTCCGTGACGCGTTGAAGCAGGTCGGCCTGAACAAGTCGCCGGGACTAGATGGTTTGCCCTACGAAGTGTACTTGAGGATGTCGCACATGTTTGTGCCTATTCTGACGGATATGTTCAACCATTGGTTCGCCCAGGGAGCCATCCCTGGTAGCGTTACCAAGGGCGTGATCACATTGCTGAAGAAAGGTGGCAGGCATGTTTGGGAGGGTTTAGACGATTACAGGCCCATAACTCTGCTTAACACAGAGTTAAAGATTTTGGCCCGGGTCTTAGCGAATCGTTTACAGCTTGTCATTAGCGATCTGATCGGCTCTGAGCAGACCTTTGCTGTGAAGGGAAGATCGATCCAGGACAACCTGCACTTGATTCGCGAGGTCCTAGAGGGTATAGAAGACGGCACCGAGGCCGCGCTGATCAGTTTAGATCAGTCCAAGGCCTTCGATAGGGTTGACCATCGGTTTTTGGCGACTGTTTTGGAGACTGCCGGATTCAAACCGGAGTTCCGCAGATGGATTAGCATGATGTACCACAACCCTCAGGCAGTGGTGCAGGTGAACGGAAGGCGTTCGGCGGTGTTCGCGGTCGAGCGGTCGGTCCGGCAGGGCTGCCCGTTGTCTCCTCTTCTCTATGTCCTAGCTTTGGAGCCCCTGCTCCGTAGGCTTAGGGATAGGACGGCAAATCCGGCCCTGCGCGGTGTCCCTTTTGCTGGCCCTCTTACGGCAAGGGTTTCCGCGTTCGCCGATGATATCACAGTGTTTGTATCCCGCCGTCTGGATATAAAGGCTGTGAAGAAGGCGGTTAGCGAGTACGAGCGGATTGCAGGAGCCAAGGTCAATTTTGACAAAAGCGAAGGTTTGCGGCTCGGTGCTTGGAGGGGTAGCAATACTCTTCCGGGGCCGTTCCGCTGGAGTGACGGACCCGTCCGCATCCTCGGGGTGTGGTTCGGGCCCGGCCTCCAACTGGAGCGAAATTGGTCGGAAATACAAGCCAAGGTGAATGCTCAGGTGGGAATCTGGCTTTCAAGGAGGTTGTCCTTAAAGGGCAGGGCGGAGGCGTGCGCCGTGTACGTCTTCCCCTTGATCCTTTACCGATTGGCTGTACTTCCTCTGCCTAAGGTAAATCGGTTGGCGCTGCAACGATCCCTTTCCAGATTGCTCTGGGGAGGTGCAAGGCCGATGGTCCGTAGGCAGGTCTGTATCCAACGTACACGCAACGGGGGTCTAGGTATGCCTGATCTGGAGAGCCACTGGCTTGCTGAAAGACTTGCATACCTGGGCAGAGCTTTGACGGGGGACGCAGTGTGGAGACTGAAGGCGAGTCGGACTTTTCCTCGCCTAAAGTCAGACCCAAAGGCTGAAGGTCGACGTAGGCCTTTGGGCGAAACACTGTTTGTCCGCGAGTGCCGAACGGCCCTTCGTAACCTTCTTGGGTCCAGTGACCTTTCACGGCCTCGAAAAGAACTATATCGGGAGCTAGTGGTGGGTTCCGCTTCTGATCCTCTCAGCGAGCGGCACGGCTGGACGACGGAGGAGATTCGCTCTCATTGGAATTGGGCGCCAGGATCGAGCTTCTTGAACAACTCCGAGTTCTCGCTCACCTGGCGACTTGTGCGAAATGCGTTGCCCCTTGTCGGCTTGAACTACAAAGCGGGCCTGGCAGACATGCCCGATTGCGCTCGCTGCGGCAGTGGCTTGGAAGAAACGGCTGAGCACGCCTTCTACTACTGCGAGCGAGTTCGCCCGTTTTGGGATCACGTCGGCGAGTGGACGGCTCGCATCGAACCCAAACAGCTCGTGCTGCTCGACGTTGGTTACGTCGTGGACAACGTTCTTCCTCCGTATCAGGGTGAGAAGCGTGTGGTGTTTCTCGCGATCCTAGCTGTAGCTAGAATGGTGATTTGGACGACGCGAAACAAGGGATTGTATGACGATGCAAACTTTTCTCATCGTGATCTGATTTTGTATTTTCGGCATCAGCTGAGGGTCAAAATCAGATGCGATAGAAAACGCTTGGATCGCATAACATTCAGCAAAAGGTGGGTGAATGCAGCGAGCCTGGTCGTGCGAAAGGGAGCAACGTTGGAGTCATCCTTCCCTCCTCTGCCGGCTCATGGCGTCTACGGTACGGGTCCTTAGGGACCCCACCCCTGGTGAGTAAAACTGTTCCCTTTTTCTTTGGTACCCAGGTACCTAGTTAGCAGTATGTTTGTGAGTCATTGTCCCCGTCATCTAGTTGTTAGTTCTCAAGATCTTCCCCATCCCCATTATTTTTGTACCTCAATCCGTATCCCAGTCCACGTTTACTGAAGATCTTGAACATTCATATGTATAAAAATCATATCACCTACTTGTATTAACCCATACCGCGCCCGACCCCTAAATTCTTTTCACCCCTGTAGATTAGGATCCCTGCCCCACCTAGGGTAGGTCCGACTTGTTTCCGGTTCTTTCGCCCCGGAAAACAGTCGGCCTCCAATTTTATAGACGGGGGGATGGGAGGGCAACCAAACGGGGGATTTTTCCTTGTATTTATATATATTTCGGGGTTTTTCTCCCATTCCCATCACATTCATTGTAAATAAATCATACTTGTAAATAAAATCATTCACGAATCTCGGGATTTTAAGTAGGACTTCTTCATAGAGCAAATGTGGTATTGTGGTGATTGTAGCGCAAAAGGCGATGGATGAATGGATATTTATTGTATTGTTGAATGGGTCGGCGAATGTGGCTAGCTAGGTCTCCTTAGTTTATATAGAAAAGTATGACCGCTCCCTTCCCCTCCCCAAAAACTTCAAGGCCTTGTGCCTTCTGTGTACACTACACAGAAATAAAGCAGACTCGAACCTTCAGTTTTTTGTCTGAGTGCTTTTCAATTTGACAAAGTAAGTTGTTTTATTGTTAAAATTGTTATTGCTTTGAAAAGTTTTGTTATTTGTTGGAATTTTCTTGTTACTGTTTTTGAACTATTATTGTTGACTGCCCCTCCCCCAAACAATTGTTATTTTGTTTGTTGAGGGGGGTCAACTCTTGTTACCTTTGGAAAAAAAAAACGATACATCATTTCATTTCAACATTGGATCATTAACACGCTTCTCACACGAATTATAACAAGAACATTTGTTTTTTTTTTCTCGCCTGGTTGCTTGGTAAGCAACTATGGCAGAGGCCACATCTCCATCACAATCACCATCACCGTCACTCACTGATATCTTCGACGGACTAACGCCCCCCTCAAAGCCGGAAAACAAATGGCCATCACTTTCGCCGGCCAGTACCATTCCGCCAGCCCAAAAAGTCCCCTCACTACCAGCATCATGGACGGAGAAAATCACCTCCCAAAAATGCCCGAAAAATTTTAAAGAAATTAGGGCAAAATATGAAAAATACTTTGAAGGGAATAGGATTCTTCCTATTCCCGAACTAGTCAACGAAGTCCAACCAAAAATCATATCATTCGTTGTAACCGATTTAAAATCCCGGAGGTTGGCCGGGATTAAGAAAGACATTTTTGAAGGCTTACTGAGGGCAGCAGACATCCCAGCCAAATACTACTGCAGACGCAGCTTCGCAACATGGGATGTATTGTTGCCATCAGAGGACATAGCCAAAAAACTGGCCAGCGAAAGTGTTAATTCAAAATACTTTCGACTACAGCCCGAATACATGGGTCGGCGAAGGATCAAAGTAACAATTTGCAATGTCCCCATCCAGCTTAATGAAGAAGTTTTGGCCGCATTCTTAACAATTCATGGGGACATTGAAAACATAGAAAAATGCAAATCGGCCAACGGCACAGCACATGGGGATTATATTTTCACCATGTGTCTGGATAGAGGGGGGTTCACAACCATACCCCACGTACTTGAGTATGAAAACCAAGTCATGACAGTGGTAGTTGAGGGCAGGAAGCCCCAGTGCTGGAATTGTAAGCAGCTGGGGCACTTCTCAAAATCCTGCCCTCAAAAGACCACTAAAACAACACCGACCACAACAACACCAATAGCAAAAACAACGACAACTATAGCAGCAGCAGCAGCAGCAGAAGCGGCGACCGTGGCCGAGCCAAGGGAAACATCAAAAAATAAACCTGGGGACAGCCCCAACAAAGAAGAGGGCTGGACCCAAGTAGTGAAGGGGGGAAAAAAGAAAAAAAACCCCATCAAAGAACCAGCAAAACAAACCCCCATCAAAGAACCAGCAACAGCAACAGTTGCAAACAAACCAAACATCACCACGACTGCTAAAATTGACTCTAGTAGTACTCCTACCACAAGCACAGCCAAACCATCATCATCATCGACATCTACAAAATCATCATCATCATCATCGTCATCTACAAAAAAGAAAAATAAAGAAAAAAATATTGAAAATGAACCCATGGATTGCACCATAAACCTAAAGCGACGAAGGGATAGTGGGGACTCAGTAGCTGGGGAGGGGGAGAAAAAACATATAAAGGGACCAGCAAAAGTAACACCAACACAGTCCCAAACACCCTCCCAACCTCAAGAAAAGGGCGAAAAGAAAAAAATTGAAAGACCAGCCCAAATTATTCCTCCCCCACAAAAACATCCAAATACCCCAGCACACCTCTCTGACTTCCCACTTTCCCCAAAATCACCTTCACTCTCACCAATCAGAACCCCTAAGCTCCTTACACGGGCACAATCGGTGACCAGGGAGTCACCAACAGCAGCAGCATCACCATCATCAACAGAAGTCAAGCCAAGGTCACGGTCGGCTTCAAACGAAGTCCGACGTGCCTTCACCGCTTTTCATTTCTGCGAGGACATCCTCGAGCCCCAAAACATGGACCACATTTTAAAAAAAACTTTAAAACCCCTATCATCACTTAAAAAAATAGACGGCAAGGACATCACCAACCCGTATCTTTTTAAGAGTGCCGCAATGGTGACCACATTCGTCCGTTCGGCTGGACCCCGAACCAAAGAGCTTTGGCACTTTCTTGAGGGGGCCAGTCGAGCGGACGCAATGTTGGCGGATTTGCGCCACCAAAGTTTAAAAAAATTGCTTCCTTTTTGTTCGGGCAGGGTCCCGATTTTAGTTCACCCTACCTTCTATAGGTCCCTAAAATTGCGGTACCCCGTGGATGTCGGTGGAATTACCAGGGACGACCGAGTAAGTACTGAGCTCGGCACCGGATCCCTGCGTCAGGCCGTCGGCATCCTTACTCCGAAGGATTTCCGGCCCGTAGTCGACACTGAGTAAGGTAAGTGGGATTGATGGCTCTAAACCTTGCTACTTTGAATGTGAGGGGATTGAGGGATCCGGGCAAGTGTACGCGCTTGCTTGGTGAACTTAAAACTCTCGGCGTAGATGTTGCTGCAGTGCAGGAAACCCACTTCACTTGCGGTGCCGACTGTCGTGTGCTGGAAAGCGATTTTAACGTTTTCTCAGCATACGGCAGCCGTACCAGCGTTGGGGTTTCTTTGCTAGTTGGACGCAGCCTTGATGCTGATGTTGACGTTGTTTTTGCAGGTGACGGGGGCCGACTGGTTGTGGCCGATGTTGCCGTGAAAAGTTTCAAGTTTCGTCTGGTTGCGGTTTATGCGCCCAATATCGTTGTGGAGAGGGTTTCCTTTTTTCGTCGGTTGGCGCCGTTCCTGGACGATACGAAGCGGCTAGTTTTAATGGGTGATTGGAATGCGATCCTTGATCCCAAGATAGATAAGGTCGGGCGGGGAGCTAGGCGTGTGGGAAGGTGTGAAAGCAGCCTTGCCGGCCTCATGACTCGTCATGACCTCGTCGACAGGTTTCGTCTGGATCACCCAGGGCGGGAGATGTGGACGTGGCTAGATAGTTCGCCCTCTGCCAAAGTAGGCTCCTACTTGGACAGAGTGTTAGTGAGACGAGCTGACATTGATTTTGTTAGTTGTCCCACGTTCCACTTGATAGCGTGGACTGACCATAAACTTGTTAGAGTCAGTCTACGATTAGCAAATAGGCCTAGTCTGGCCGGCTACTGGAAGTTCAATACCTCCTTACTGGAGATACGGGACTTCCGGGACCGGTTGGAATCCCTAATTCAGCGGGCGTTAGTGGGGGCGGTTACCGGGAATAGGTGGTGGGGATCTCTTAAACATAGGATTAGAGATTTCGCTACCAAGTACGGTCGACAGCTCAACCTAGATAGGACCAAGGAAGCGAAATCTATAGACGATAGACTTTCCCGGGCGGTGGCTGGGGGGGACTCCCTAAACGTAGAGCTAGCTAGGGGGGACCTTGAGCGCGAGAGTAGCGAGCGCTACAAGGGATACGTAGTTAGATCTAGGTTAAAGAGAGTTCTCAACGAAGCTGTGAAAACGAACGCGACTGCGCGTGAAGAAGAAGTGCGAAGGTTCCCCGATCGGTATATCGGTTCTGTCAAGGCCCCGGATGGGCGACTGCTGCGATCGGCTCGCGAGATTCGTGACGCCTTTCGGGCGCACTTTCGGGATCGCTTTGCCCGCTGTACTGATCTCCCGCTCCGGGAGTTTCGTAGCTATCTTGCCGACTTTCCCCGCCTTGGGGTGGCTGAAGCGGCTAGCTGCGAGGGTGTGGTTACTGAATGCGAAGTCCGTGACGCGTTGAAGCAGGTCGGCCTGAACAAGTCGCCGGGACTAGATGGTTTGCCCTACGAAGTGTACTTGAGGATGTCGCACATGTTTGTGCCTATTCTGACGGATATGTTCAACCATTGGTTCGCCCAGGGAGCCATCCCTGGTAGCGTTACCAAGGGCGTGATCACATTGCTGAAGAAAGGTGGCAGGCATGTTTGGGAGGGTTTAGACGATTACAGGCCCATAACTCTGCTTAACACAGAGTTAAAGATTTTGGCCCGGGTCTTAGCGAATCGTTTACAGCTTGTCATTAGCGATCTGATCGGCTCTGAGCAGACCTTTGCTGTGAAGGGAAGATCGATCCAGGACAACCTGCACTTGATTCGCGAGGTCCTAGAGGGTATAGAAGACGACACCGAGGCCGCGCTGATCAGTTTAGATCAGTCCAAGGCCTTCGATAGGGTTGACCATCGGTTTTTGGCGACTGTTTTGGAGACTGCCGGATTCAAACCGGAGTTCCGCAGATGGATTAGCATGATGTACCACAACCCTCAGGCAGTGGTGCAGGTGAACGGAAGGCGTTCGACGGTGTTCGCGGTCGAGCGGTCGGTCCGGCAGGGCTGCCCGTTGTCTCCTCTTCTCTATGTCCTAGCTTTGGAGCCCCTGCTCCGTAGGCTTAGGGATAGGACGGCAAATCCGGCCCTGCGCGGTGTCCCTTTTGCTGGCCCTCTTACGGCAAGGGTTTCCGCGTTCGCCGATGATATCACAGTGTTTGTATCCCGCCGTCTGGATATAAAGGCTGTGAAGAAGGCGGTTAGCGAGTACGAGCGGATTGCAGGAGCCAAGGTCAATTTTGACAAAAGCGAAGGTTTGCGGCTCGGTGCTTGGAGGGGTAGCAATACTCTTCCGGGGCCGTTCCGCTGGAGTGACGGACCCGTCCGCATCCTCGGGGTGTGGTTCGGGCCCGGCCTCCAACTGGAGCGAAATTGGTCGGAAATACAAGCCAAGGTGAATGCTCAGGTGGGAATCTGGCTTTCAAGGAGGTTGTCCTTAAAGGGCAGGGCGGAGGCGTGCGCCGTGTACGTCTTCCCCTTGATCCTTTACCGATTGGCTGTACTTCCTCTGCCTAAGGTAAATCGGTTGGCGCTGCAACGATCCCTTTCCAGATTGCTCTGGGGAGGTGCAAGGCCGATGGTCCGTAGGCAGGTCTGTATCCAACGTACACGCAACGGGGGTCTAGGTATGCCTGATCTGGAGAGCCACTGGCTTGCTGAAAGACTTGCATACCTGGGCAGAGCTTTGACTGGGGACGCAGTGTGGAGACTGAAGGCGAGTCGGACTTTTCCTCGCCTAAAGTCAGACCCAAAGGCTGAAGGTCGACGTAGGCCTTTGGGCGAAACACTGTTTGTCCGCGAGTGCCGAACGGCCCTTCGTAACCTTCTTGGGTCCAGTGACCTTTCACGGCCTCGAAAAGAACTATATCGGGAGCTAGTGGTGGGTTCCGCTTCTGATCCCCTCAGCGAGCGGCACGGCTGGACGACGGAGGAGATTCGCTCTCATTGGAATTGGGCGCCAGGATCGAGCTTCTTGAACAACTCCGAGTTCTCGCTCACCTGGCGACTTGTGCGAAATGCGTTACCCCTTGTCGGCTTGAACTACAAAGCGGGCCTGGCAGACATGCCCGATTGCGCTCGCTGCGGCAGTGGCTTGGAAGAAACGGCTGAGCACGCCTTCTACTACTGCAAGCGAGTTCGCCCGTTTTGGGATCACGTCGGCGAGTGGACGGCTCGCATCGAACCCAAACAGCTCGTGCTGCTCGACGTTGGTTACGTCGTGGACAACGTTCTTCCTCCGTATCAGGGTGAGAAGCGTGTGGTGTTTCTCGCGATCCTAGCTGTAGCTAGAATGGTGATTTGGACGACGCGAAACAAGGGATTGTATGACGATGCAAACTTTTCTCATCGTGATCTGATTTTGTATTTTCGGCATCAGCTGAGGGTCAAAATCAGATGCGATAGAAAACGCTTGGATCGCATAACATTCAGCAAAAGGTGGGTGAATGCAGCGAGCCTGGTCGTGCGAAAGGGAGCAACGTTGGAGTCATCCTTCCCTCCTCTGCCGGCTCATGGCGTCTACGGTACGGGTCCTTAGGGACCCCACCCCTGGTGAGTAAAACTGTTCCCCTTTTTCTTTTGGTACCCAGGTACCTAGTTAGCAGTATGTTTGTGAGTCATTGTCCCCGTCATCTAGTTGGTAGTTCTCAAGATCTTCCCCATCCCCATTATTTTTGTACCTCAATCCGTATCCCAGTCCACGTTTACTGAAGATCTTGAACATTCATATGTATAAAAATCATATCACCTACTTGTATTAACCCATACCACGCCCGACCCCTAAATTCTTTTCACCCCTGTAGATTAGGATCCCTGCCCCACCTAGGGTAGGTCCGACTTGTTTCCGGTTCTTTCGCCCCGGAAAACAGTCGGCCTCCAATTTTATAGACGGGGGGATGGGAGGGCAACCAAACGGGGGATTTTTCCTTGTTTTTATATATATTTCGGGGTTTTTCTCCCATTCCCATCACATTCATTGTAAATAAATCATAAAATCATTCATGAATCTCGGGATTTTAAGTAGGATTTCTTCATAGAGCAAATGTGGTATTTTGGTGATTGTAGCTCCAAAGGCGATGGATGAATGGATATTTATTGTATTGTTGAATGGGTCGGCGAATGTGGCTAGCTAGGTCTCCTTAGTTTATATAGAAAAGTATGACCGCTCCCTTCCCCTCCCCAAAAACTTCAAGGCCTTGTGCCTTCTGTGTACACTACACAGAAATAAAGCAGACTAGAAGGTGAAGAGCAGCTTCTTATAGGAATAATATTAGAGCGTTGGAGACTGGAGATCACACTAGATCACCTTACTTGCTACCGTAATAACGGAAGCCAATACTATCCCTGAACTATATCTTTATTCTGTAATCACTAATCTTATGTTCTTGTTTACTAATAGTCTTTCTATTGTATATACTTTTTCCTGAAATATATCTCTATTTCCTCTCATATCGTAGTTTGTTATTTATTTAATATTACAAGCGTTCACTAACCAGAACGCAACAAAGTGGGGCAATCCAGGGAAAGGAGTAGCGCCTTCCCCTACTCCTCGGTGTAGTAGCTATCAAAAAGTCAGACTTCGAGTCACAACTCGACTTCGTTTGCCAACTTTTTTTATTATTATTATTATTATTGGTAACATGAAACCATTAAACACCGTAAATTATTTTTATTTAATCGGAGTACTTGTTATCATATAATTGAGTGTAAAATTATTTTACGAAAAACTACGAATAAAATGTGGATATGAACGTACAATATACGTGATTTCTTAAAGTCTAGAGTTAAAATAACCCTTGACAGGTTGATATACAACTAAAATCAATCAATCGCGAGCCAATTACTACCGCGCAATGACTTGCAATCTTCAACTGGGACTCTATACTTTCGAGCTTGTTCCATATCTGTGCTGTGTTTACCATTCACTGGCCTTATCGACTCAAATGGTGAAAGCACTGTTTCCCACTGGATCATGGAAGTTATCCAAAGATGACCGAGCTGTTATGTGTGACCTCTTAGGAACCGTAGGTTCGGCATGTATTTACACCACCTTTCCGCTACATTCTAGATGCGATTCAATGTAATTTATATAAATCTGATCAAAGCTGATTTGAATAAAGAAATTGTCCTTCTCTTAGATTTGTTGCCTTACCTAGATTAATGGGCAAAGTCCATATGATCCCCTAAGCTATGTGAAAGATAAGACTTGACAATGTTTTTTTTTTTTTCATGTAAAATGAATGATTGGTTAATGATAAAGTTGGGTGTAGTATAGGCTTCTATGTAACTGTCAACATTTTTATTATTGATTGATTTATTCTAGCTGCATGACACATTGCTGAGGTTATTCTATGTCAAGCAGTTAGGGAATTGTGTACAGTGCACTTTTATATTTAGATGTTTCTGCAGTTCCTTATGTTTTCCGCACATATCTTTATGATATCGAATATTCCACTCTCATGCAGATAATATTTTAGCATACATATTTGATTTATCGATGGGATCTTAAGCAGTGCGAACACTCGGGGTCAGATTTAACTTAGGAATTATGACAATTAAGTTGTACCCTTCCAGATATGGGGAACGGGAACCTCAACACTATATGGAGTTTAGTTTCATACCCATACGCGTTTTTTTTTTTTTTTTTTTTTTTTTTTTTGTAGAGGGCTTATCCATCTGCAGAGACAGTAAGTGAATTCTAAGCCCCACTGACAGAGCAACGAATATATTTTTTGAAATACGTATAGTTATTTTTCTAATGTATATAGTAAGAATACTATTCTCTTAATATGTTTTAGATTGTGTGATTTAAACAACTTCTTTTTCATATTTTGTAAAAGCTTAAAAAAAAAACAACACGCTGAATTATTCCATTAACGCCCATTCATATGTATTTCATAGATAATTAAGCTTCTTATAAATCATATATGAAGGTTTTTCATTTGAAAATGATTCAATCGAAACTGATATTTTTAGGCTTTATATATTACCAACTTCCACCGCACTAAAATTTTGAAATAAAAAATATATTGTAATAATTAATATATTGGTGGAATCAATATTTCAGCACAGAGTGTCAAAAACTTATATACATTTTCCCCGGTCGTGTATCTTAGATCGATCACTGATACAGTCGATGCATCAATCAGGACTCTTTTCTGATTGACTGGTGTTCAAACTTGCTTGGTCTTCTCTTATTCGGCTGCCCAAAGTTGCCCCACTCTGACAAAACGCTGGTTCTCACTGTTTCTCTCTGCGTCCCAGCGAGTTGCTGCCGATGATAATCTAGCCGTTGGTTTACCGGTACAAAGGGTACATGGATTATCGTTCTGATCGTCTTGTCGTCTTTGCTCCTGCCCCATTGGTCGTTGTGTTTCACACCACCAATGATAAGATCAATGATGATGTGTCGTGATAAACTTGTCTGATGTAGTTGAAAAATAAGAATCTCAACTCTCAAATAAACTTTAAAATGCAGGTTTATTTACAATAGCAGGTATATAATCGTCAAATATGCAATGTTGAAGCGGGTGTATAAGAAGTAGTGTTGTTAGCTATGAAATGCTGGTAAGTTGAAGTGGGTCTGGTGGATGGTTAGTGAGGAACGCTGTTGCCCAAAACAACAACTATGGATTCGAAATACAGTCTTCAAAACCAGCAGACGAACTCTCTCTAGGACAAAGAAGCCCTTGCTTAAATAAAAAAATTGCCGACAAAATTTCATTTGATTACCCAATATTCCATTATATCTACCTCACCCTTTCAATTTTCTTCCATCTTGAGACTCACAAGTGCAAGGTCAAGAATGGGCTTTGATAACTTCCAAAAGTTATAACTGCGTCGTTTTTATTTTTGAGTATTTAACTCTTAACCACACACCGCTTTCAACAATCTACAGTTGTTTACAGGAAACGATACAATCATATATATATATATATATATATATATATATATATATATTTAACTTCAGGGAATCAAACTACGTGTTTTGCTAAATCTGTGAAACTAAACCGTGTTCAAAGAAAAAGGCACCAAATGGCTTTGTTTAAAATTACAATTTTAACCTACAACTTTAGATATGACGAAGTTTTTCGTTTATACTTTTAACCATTCCTATGCACCAGATTTAACCTTAATTTCCAAGGACGGGTGCACTCATTCCCGCCCTCCATGTATCATATGACTCTCAATTACTACATTTGACAGTGTATCAGCCTACCGACCACACATATCATTTAGAACACATTTTTAATTTTTTTATTTCTTAGTAACAAATTTTCAATGAAGTATTAATCCTCCCGATGTACTTCATTACACTTAAAACTGTATCAAAAACTATTGCATCATCTAGTTTGATGTGAGCTGAACCTGAGGTCGTTCGAGATGATGGCTTTGATTGGAGAAAATTCACGAGTGCATATCGAATTTCATCTCAACCCAGATCACTGACTCCTAGTTTATTTGAGCGAGTTATTCGAAATGAAAATCTCCAATAAATAAATGAAATATGTGAACAACATAACGATGTGTCTGAATAGTTTTTCTCCCCAAGATAGAAGACCTGAGAAAAGGCAAGGTCACGTGGACAACGTCAGAATATATACAGGCACAGTGATTTACCGACAGACGAAAGAAGAAAGGAGCATGCCTGGCGGTGAACGGCGGAGTAGTAATTAAAGACAAAGTAATATAAACATTGAATATAACATAAACCAGATTGGAACAACACCAGACAAAAAAATAAGTACACGATATATATATATATATATATATATATATATATATATATAAATGCACACACACACACACATGCATACATATATGCAATTTATTGCAGTTTTTGTTTGGCAACAGAGTTTATGCGGGCTATTGGCATAATGGTAAGAGTGTTTACCAATGATCCGGGAGACCGGGGTTCAATTCCATGTTGAGACATACGAAAGGCTCAAAAATGGTACTTGATACCGCTTTGCCTAGCACTTAGTACTGTAAGTATCAAGTTAAAGTGGATCAATCCATGGAATGGAGTAGCGCCCTCTCCTACACCTCGGGTCATAGCTATTGAAAGGGGAAGGGGCTTTGGGTCGCCCTCGACTACAGTCGCCAACTTTACTTTTACTTTGACAGAGTTTAAATTTTGTTGATTTTGGTAACTATAATACCTAATAATATCGCTTTTGATTGAATAAATTTCCTCTTGAAATAATAAAGTGCTAACTAAATTGGTTAAGAATATTAAATTTACATATTAAATTGTTAGGTGAGTTGGGATTAGCATTACGCATAGTATTATATATCTGCTGCAGTATTGCTGTAGAGAATTTTAAAGTAACGCGTCAGTTTTAAATGTGGTCAGCGGATAGAAAGTCCCCTAATTTGTACAAATTAACAATTGAAAGTATAAAAAGATAACCGAAACGCTTAACAACGGGAACAAAAACAAACAGCATAAACAGGATAAATTATTCTGTTTTCTTTGACATATCGACCATCTTGTTTTCTTTAAAGACAATGCCATCCCCTTAGAAGACCACCAGTGGAGCTACTTAATATGAATCTGGAGGATGGTAATTTAAGTTAATAATTTGATTAAAGTCAGCTGAATACAGTTGATAGGAAACACTTCGCCCGGCCGTGGTGTCTGCGGCACGGATCTGGTCAGGTATTTCACGTCTCTGGACATACCTCGAGCCTCAGGGGGCAGTCCCCCAAGACTCTAATCCTCCTCAGAGGGGCTAGGTTTACCGCCTAGTCCCTGAGGCTCCCCATTCTAGAGGGATTGTGACGGGACCCAAGGACTCTGTGGGTATGCCGGGCGTGTCTACGCTACGGTACTGCCCTCGGACACACCATAAAAGGCCTTGTGCCACACTCGTCCGTTTGGTCAAGCGTGCGACAAATACCATTAAATAAGTTGATAATTTTTTCCAAGAGAATTAGTCTGAAGATGAATGTATTAGTGTGACTGGAGTTTGAACTAGATTACTACGATGTCAAAGTCTAGCACATTATCCACTACCCTACAGATATCCGTCCGGAAGAGTTTGGTTTTAATCAAGACTCGATAAACTTCCGAATAGTCGAAGTTGGTTCTTGAAAATCAGCTGCTTGAATAATAAACGTCCATCCCTTGTAAACGTCTGCTCTTTCCAATCAACTTTTACTATGAAAGGAGAAATAGCGCTGATCCTTCACCTATGATGCTTCCTTTATATTAAGGAAAAAGGTGACCATCCTTAAAACACTTACCCAGTTTAGGCAGTAAAGTGAAATGTTTCATTTTTAGTTTAGAAACAAGCTAGATTTCTAAACGGTCAATTTTCTGAATTTCGACCTGTTTTTGTGCCAACAGTATTTTTTTACGCTATTTTACACGCTTAAATTATTTCGAAGAGTAAATTCCTTAAATAGAAAGTCGTCTTTTAGTATTTTTATCATTTATCAGTACATAAAGTAAAGACTCAAGCAGGAAATATTATATGTTCTTCAAAATGCGAAACTGACGTCCATTTTGGAACATTAACTTTCCTTACTTTCTTTAACGTTGCTATTTTGTCATCCTCATCATCGTCATTTAGGCGTATAGACTCCTTTGAAAGTCTGTCGATATCCATTCCTGTCAACCATTAATCTTGGTGATTTCTTTATATGGCATTGAGAGTTTGTACAGAGCTGTTGAATGCAGGGCTTTCGTGTCCGGCTAACCCGAGTTTGTCCATGTGTAGGGGTCCATTTGATAACATCTCCTTTTAGATCGTCCTTACTTTCAAAGCAGTATCCATCATGCCCTACTCGTCTTACTTGTAGGGTTTGTTAGCTGTGAGCCAAGTGGCCATACAGCTGTTGTTTTTGTGGGTTGCTTCCTCCTGGATTTATTCAAAATAGCACGCCACATCCATGTGTTGTTAACATCTTGTTTTTTCTCTCCTATAATTTTGTTAAAGTCCATGTGGTGTAATTGTACTGACACTGCTATAACTTCAAATCTCTTTCAAAAATATACTTTCTGAATGCGGTGTAGCGATCCAACTAAATAAAACTCAAGTTTCCCCCTTCAGTGAATTCCTCTAGTGTAGTTATAATTACTTGGTATATTATGCAAGTATATAGATATACACTTGAAATAATTTTGTTTTATAAGCAATTATTAAATATTTGCCATTTCCAGACCTTAAGTTGCATCTTACCTAATTGTACATGAATTAATAGATGTTCACTTATATTAGAATTTATCAATTTTCTCCTTAAATTTTTTTTAAAAATCTACATGCATTTCCATAGACACCACACTGGAACGACTGAATTCACTAGTTTACAAGTTTTTTTTTCTTCTAGCTAAAATTTATTTGACCTTTTGGTTGAGATTGTGTGACCGATTTTATTTCAAATCTTTACGTCTCATTTCCTTGGGCTTTCTCAGGTCTGTGCCAGCACCTATTTTTTCTGCGTATTCAATCTTCAGTCTTTTGCACAATTCATGGTGAATACCTCACCCCTCTCAATAGTTGCTGCATATTTGGCTCTTTGTGATAGTTTGTTGCATTCACTTATGATGTGGTAGGCTACTTGCCCTCTTTCTCCATATATTTTTTAGTTGCTATTCTTCCGAATCATATCTGTTCTTGCTTATACCTAATTGGTTCTTGAGTCTTTTTTCTGCTATTAAGTCAGATTCACTCTCTGCCTTAAGCTTTCTTCTGCGTATTAATGTTCAGGTAATCTCAAACGTAATTTATTCAGTTTTTCTTCTGAAGTATCAACATAGGTTTTTCTTCATATTTTTGTTTTCAAGATCTAATAATTCCAGTCTTTCTGTTTGTCCTTGTGTTATTCTCGTTGTTGAATTTTTTTTTTTTTCGGTTTTGTAATTAGTCTCTCTTTGCCTGTTTTAGTGTATTGTTGAAGTTTCTAAATGGCTATATCAACACATTTTTAAATTATAGCAATATCTCGTATCTATGTTATTGCGCATCGTCATCAGTTTTTTCTGTTTTTTGTTTTTGTTTTTGTGTTTAGTTGTGGTTCATCTTTCTGGGCTTTTTTTTGCCAAGTTTAGAAAGAGCTGAAGTGATTCTGTCCACGTATTTATTAGTATTATTATGTTTCAGTTGCAGAGTTTGTTTCCAAGTACTTTCTATTTTCTTCTAAGCTATGTAATTTTAATTATTTTTCTTTCATCTTTGTTATTAGATGATATCGGCTTTTAAAATTTACCGGTACTTAGAGCGTTCTTTTCCCGATCATTCAAATGTTTAGATAGTTCTTTCGATCACATAATTTATCTTTTATTTCAATTAATTATTAGCGTTGTCCATTTTTTAATATGAACCTTTATCTTTGTTTTGACGGCAAATTCCAAGCATTTTTATTAGCACATATATATATATATATATATATATATATATATATATATATATATATATATATATATATATATATATAAGATGGATAAATAATACAGTATATTTTTTTGTTTTGTTTATTTTCTGATTCTTAGCAACTACTTTTTCGTTTTGCTCATCATCTGGTTAAAACTTTTGTAAATAAAGTTTTATTTCAGAAAAGTTTACAGCACACTTCAAAACAGTTGATATGCTACAAGAGAATCGATGGAAAATAAACTAGTGATATAGCATATCTCTTCGTTGAAATAAGATTATCTTGAGGTATCAAGGAGTATTCTAATGACCATTATATGATCTCAATTATTGTAAAGACTTGGCCGGAACTATACATTTCTAATTAATCATAGCAGGTTTTTGGGGGGTATTTTAGTGGTTCTGTGCCAACCCAAAACTGTGTACCTTATTTTATCGATACAAAAGGAGCATAAAAACTCTCCATAGTTTTGTTACAGTGGGATTATGGCTACCTTGGATTTCACTTCCCTCAATCAATGATGGCGGTGCACAAAATTTGGCAGGTGTAAAAAGAAATAACATTCGCCAATGCAGGGGATTTTACCGTCAATCTAATCATTATATATATATATATATATATATATATATAAAGTTCCACAATCGGATTTGTTTGAAAGTAAACTTAATTTTCAGTATATAAAAATAATAGATAACTTAATACATAAGTTAAAACTATACTCCCTCGTGGACGTTTTTTTTTAATCTAGTGAGAGAGAGAGAGAGAGAGAGAGAGAGAGAGAGAGAGAGAGAGAGAGAGAGAGAGAGAAATGTATATATATATATATATCAAATTTCTGGTACAAGCAAATTTATATATACAAATTAACAAAGACATCATTGGTAATAGAAGAGGGGAACTATAATAAAATAGTAAAATGAACGAGGGCCCTTTCGTCCGTCGCTTTTCAAGTTATATACACCGTAAATCATTAAAAAAAACTTAAGTCACCCCAGTCTCAAGCAGTTCCCCAAAAATATTTAAGATACGATTGTTTAACTGCCTGCATAGAGAGGGGCGATTCATTGAAATATAAATCGCTTCAAAGACATTTACATGTGATTTGTCTCTAGTTCCCCTTCTTCTATTACCAATGAGGTCTTTGTTATTATATATATATATATATATATATATATATATATATTTAACAAGGTCAAGATTTACGTGGAGTTTAACAGCTTTGATTTCAGACTTATTCCCTCTACCAAGAGTGATTGGCTAAGGAAGGCAAAGAACTCAGTCTCCTCTTCTGTTTACCTTAGGGTATTAGTGCTATGTGAAAAGCAATCAACTTTGTCCAGGATATATATATATATATATATATATATATATATATATATATATCGGGAAAACCCCCGATACTGTATATCTCATTGCAGTAGGAATAAGTGGTTCTTACCTTTCCTAAGATTATTAGTGACAAAGTGAACATAATAGCGGTCCCGGAGTTCGAGATCGCAAACTTCGAGGTCACTGCTTAGCAATTTAGCCGTTATCCCATGATGAGTCAAAAGACGAGATCATAACAAGCTCTAACAGTCAAAGTAGACCTGATAGTAGTGACAATGAAAGGGCTACGTAACACTCTTTTCATCGGTAAAACTGGAGCCTCACCATCAAATGTATTTTAATATCTTATCCACGTCCACTTTTTTATTAGGGTAATTGTCTTATCTATCAATAAGGAATAGAGTCAGCATGTTTTAAGCTGATATCATACGTTAGTGTTTAATACGAGTCAGAAATTAATGTTATTAAAGTGAGGTCAATGCAAATTTTGATTCGATAAGTGTCTCATTGGGAAAAAAACTTGTTAAAGACTAATTTAAAATAAATGAATTGAGCGCCAAAAAATTTATAGAAAACATTTTATTTTTAAAACTTGAAAGCCATAGAATTGCTTTGACACACTAAAAGTTTACGTCAGAAATTCAGGATGCTTTTACGTGGAGAAGTGCAAGGAACTTTTCTAAATATAATACAGAAGATTAAAAAGAAATATTATTAGTCAATAATTGAATTTTCCATTTGTTTCAGAGAATGAAGTTGGTGTTAGTTGATTCGTATCGTTTAACCTGAGGCCTGAAATTAATCAGCAGTTTATGTAGAAATTCTTTAGGAAGGCGTAATGTCCAGACAGTCGCTAGGTGTAATTGACTCCAATTAGAACATTGCTAATAACTATGTTTTCTCCATTTTATTGGACCGATAAAATTTGAATATATATATATATATATATATATATATATATATATATATATATATATATATATTGATAATCAGGCGTTTTCCATGATTTACACTATTGCATAGGAACAAGTGAATATAAATATAAATTCATGTCTAAATTTACAAAAGATTATCGATACTTATAAACACGCTATATATATATATATATATATATATATATATATATATATATATAGTCAAAATTGGTAATGACCATACTAGATAAAATACATCACGTAACATAAGAACATACGCAGTCGTAAAACTAACAATATTGTTACTGTGCAAATACTAAATGGAAGAGAAAATACGAACATATTACAATTATAAATTATTTTAAGATTTATATAAGGAACCACTCCCGATACGCAGATTGGCATAATCGATATTTAAACAAATATTTGTAAACCAGTCAGAACTATTACTTATAGTTTTCACTACTTTATGAGTGAGAATATATATATATATATATATATATATATATATATATATATATATATTATCAAACATTGATTATAAATTCAGCAGTGCGTGCCTGTCTCACTTTAACTTGTTAGTCATAAGCGTACTTATAGTCATCGTGGATCACCCTCTTTTAAATCTTCATGATATATATATATATATATATATATATATATATATATATATATATATATATATTGTCATCCACCGGCAGACTCTTTCGTTGTGTCTCAACTCTTCAGAGTGGCTAGCGCCGCAAGACACTTCAAACCGAGATCGAAACCCAGTTAACTTTACATCAGTCCGATATTGTAACCTAAACCCATTGATATTCTGGGCGTAAGTGAAGGGATTTTCGCATAACTTCCTTATATATACCTTATCGGCACTTCATCAGACAAACTATGTATTTAAGCGTCAGTAGTAGCCGGCAAATCCCCTACGCGAGTGTTCAACCAATTAGTGGGGTATATATATATGTTTAATTTTAAAACAAATATATATATATATATATAAATATATATATATATATATATATATATATATAGCGTAACTTTTAAGAATAATAATTATTTACAGAATTAGAATCAGTCTTTTCGGGTCCGCATGTATTCTCTATGAAGATAATTAATATACTAAAAAGTCCAATCCATATAAAAATTTATTACAGTTTCCCTTTATTACTTGCGCTCAGTTCTTTTAAACGCTGGCACAGTCTCTTACATTACCTTCGTACAATGTGTTAGGATATTTTCAACGTTGTTCATTGATTAATTTGTACGTGGGTGCGTATACATATTTATGAGTTTGTGTGGAGTGTTTGCGTGAAACTGCAAGAAAAATTTATTTGGAATGTATGATGTGAAATGCATTGTTAATCGAAAGGAAATTTGACTGAAATTAGATCCATTTTCTTCAGACAAAATTTATATCAATGAGAGCACATTCTCGTATGACTTAATATGATAATATTAAAAAAAAATCATATAACGGGATGTTGTTTTGAGTACATGTTAAGGGCGTTGTCTACTAAGGTCAGAATACCAGATGGTGAGACAAGGAATACCGAATTTTTTAGCAGGACTTGATGATAATGATT